>JAOXJP010146734.1:0-13213 GCA_025762735.1 Platanus orientalis | reverse complement strand
TGCCCTCCCCAGACCCCGCGTTAGCGGGAGCCTCGTGCACTGGGCCGCCCTTTTTTTACTCTTATAGACCTTATAAGATGGCTCTGTGTGGTTTTCAAAGACCCTATTATTGTGTTCCAACCAAAGTGACCAAAAGACAGCTGCTGGCACCAAATTCCAAATCTACTTGACTCTCCCATTTAAAGCCGCTGTCCACCAACCATCGATAAGGCAGGTAAGATCAGGGGGGAGGTGAAAGACATGCTGAAAAATCACTAGTTATGCTGCTCCACACTTCCCAACCGAATGGGCAGTGGATTAGCATGTGTGATAATGGCTTGTTACTATTATAACAAAATAAGCACATGCTAGTGAGTTGCATTCCCTTTTTCCTCAACTCGTCCATCATCGAGATCCTGCCCAAAGCTGCTGTCCACAAGAAGAAGTGTACCTTCAACAGAACTGCATTACACCAAATCTTCTTCCATGGACCTTGAATACCTTGGGAGCCTTCCACCATCTTATGTAAGCCTATAGGTTGTGGCACTAAAGATGTGGTCTTCTTAATGGAATTTCCTTCTCTAGGCAATTGACTAGGAAAACACACATTTATCCATGGCCAAGGCCACCTAAATGAAGCAACCATCCAGTGATGACTTAATTACACAACAAAAGAAATATAATTATTGAACAAATTTCAATGCATCAGAAAGATAACCAAGCCACTCGGTTGTACAACAAACTTATACTGCTTAACTTCGATCTTCTTAGTCTACTCTGTTGTACAGCTCAAAAGGCAAAGTCACCACTCACCAGAACTGTCGAGCTGTGCATTATTCATGAAAAGATTTGGCATTGACCATAAAAGGGTTTGGAGAGTTTGGACTTTACTATATATATATATATATATATATGAACCTCAGTAAGAAGTATACGGAAGGAAAAAAAACTATAATCTCAAGCATACTATAAGCATATCCAGAATATGAATCAAAGAATCACAAACATCCAGAGTAAAAGCAAAACAGATGAACATTTAAGTTCAAGAAAATCATGTTGAAGTTCTGCAACAACTCATTACTAAGATAATACTCTATGTGCTTGTTGGATTATGTTGAATAATAAAACAAAACTCTTATAAACTACCTACTACTAAAGAAAATAAAGACCTAAAGCATCTGAATCCTATGTTATCTTGCCCTCATTTGGGTAGAGAATAAGTACATGTCCCAGAAGTGTCATGAGGTATACTGATGATGTCTTGTTACACGCTATGATTCGATCTATATTTTTTGGGAAAAGATGGATAGAGTTCACAGATGCATTGTCTCCCTAATAGTACAAAGAGAATGTGACAATTAGTTCATGAAAACTAAGCTAAGCAAAATGAAACTACGAAGCAACTGGCACTAATAAAAGCACTCCAATCTCAGGGCAGATACACAGTGATAACAAAAAAAAATACTCATAAAGGAGGTGGTGGTTTAAATGTTTGTAAACAGTCTGTAGTTTTCATGTCCCATACCTGCAATGAGCACAATGTGATTGTTCATTGTACACAAAGAAATGAAAGAACCATGCAACAAGAAGGCCTGAAGGTTATGATGGATCAGCAAAGTAAGAACCTTGACTGCGCAATCAGTGGAGGCTGTCATAACGCGACTTCCATCATTTGTAAAGATCGCATTATTTACGTAAGATGTATGGCCACGATATTCTTTCTACAACTTCCCAGTCTTGAGGCCATGATTCTGCATCAAATACTGCACACAATTACATTCAATTTTAGCAATCAGCAAGAATATATGTTTCTTCTATTACCAATAGCATTAACATCAAGCAGAAAATGAATCATAATAAAAGAAACTACACATGTATGTTGTTAAAACGTGATAATCATATAAAAAAATGTAAGGGGTTGAGAAAAAAAGCAGCTAATAATCAGTCTCAGAGTGGTATCACATAGATTTAGCATCAAGTTGATTATATTCCAAGGAAAGAAAATTATAGGATGCAAAATGCACATGAATTTTTGGAAAACCTTGTAGTGCTATCAAAGGATGTACTTAGTAGCCCTGAGGATTTGGTGAGACCAACTAAAGTCACCCTAAGGTGAGACTGACATCAGGGGCCGACACATCAGAGCCAAAAAATGAAAAGCGTCTTAAGTCACTTTTTCGGCACTGATGTGTCGGCCCCTAATGTCATTCTCACCTTAGGGTGACTTTAGTGGTCTCACCAAATTTGAGGAGACTTGGTAGCTGACTTCCATCTCAAGAACGACAAGACTTGTGACACCCGGGGAATGTGCACATTCCAATCGACACATGCATTGACCAGTCCTTAAATGACAAACCTGGAACATTATTTAAACATATTTCTTCAATTAACATAATATCTGAAATAAATAAAAACTCTACCTGTTTTGAACAACAGTACCATTAATATAAATAATAACTAACTGGAATTGGTCAGAAAGAAACTTGATTTTTGTAAGAGTATAATTCCTTCAAGATAAAGAAAATTGAGCTCATGGTAGAATGTCAAGCAATTAGTAACCTAGTTATATCATGATCATGGTAGTGTATTGGATCAAGAATGGATGACCTGAACCAAAGTTTTGGAATCTCTTCTTTTTTATTCCATTATTTTTCTAGAGAGAACATCCCAAAATATGACCAGAAAAAATCCACGAGAATTTTAGGAAAAAGTTCAGCAGGCAGAACAAATATGTATTTACGCCAACAAGTTAGCAAGACCAAATGCTGTCAAAACACGAAGACAGTGCTAGACGATACAGCTGGCTGGTCACCTATGTGCTTGTGATCCTCCAGTCACTTTGGACAACACTGGATTTTCAAAAACTTGTGACATTTGACTCATTTTGATAAAGTTAAATAGTGCTATCAAAAATAACTATTTTGATTATCTGAATATACAGTTGGTGCTCCCATTATTCAAACGCTAATAGTTTATAGAAAATACTAGGAACCAATTCCTTTCCATAGGGTTTAATTTATAATCTCTACCTTCCAACATACTAACTCCTAGAAATATAATTAAGATATGAGCTTTTAAAATGTCCCATAGGCTTTTTTACCACACAGAAAATTGTATATTCTTTGTAAGTTATGCAATAAAATAGCTACAACCATAAGGACTCTAAAAGAAATTTATAGAAGGAAACATATATATATATATACCTGCAAGTTGAAAAACAAGAAGAAATAGAGGAAAGGGAAGAAAAGAGAGGAAATAAGGATAGGATAATACGATGTATTAGTGATCAATTGTGTATGTTGGAGATGTTCTCTACATACTAGAGTATTTATTCATGACCTCTCATACACCAATACAATGGTCTACATATGTAGATACATTATTACATAAATACCTTTAACATATATATATATGCCTTCACTCCCACTCAAGCTAGAGAATAGATATTTATCATTCACAGATTGCTCACAAGATAGATAAAGTGTGTCTCACTAAGTCCCTTAGTAAATATGTCAGCTAGTTGACCATGAGTTTGGATAAAGGAGTACAGATGTTTCCTTTCTTAACATGGTATTTAATAAAGTGACAGTCAACCTCAACGTGTTTGGTACGATCATGTTGCATAGGATCATGTGTCATGCTAATGGCGGCTTTGTTGTCACAGTAGAGACTCATGGGTTCCTTTATCGGAAATCCCACTTAATAGCAACATTTTTAAGCACAATGACTCACAAATTCCATGAACCATAGATCTGAATTCTGCCTCAGCACTTGATCTGTTTATCATAGACTGCTTTTTACTTCTCCAAATGACTAAGATACCTCCAAGAAAGAAACAATAGCCAGATGTAGACCAGCAATCTATAAGTGACCCTACCTAATCAACATTAGTATAAACCTCAAAACGATGGTGACCGTATCTCTTATACAAGAGACCCAATTCTGGAAATCCCATTAAATATATGAGGATTTAGTATAATGCCTCCATATGGTCTTGAGTTGGTGCATGCATGAACTAACTGACCACACCAACTGTATAAGTAATGTTTGGGCGAGTAAAAGATAAGTAGATGAGGCAGCCCACCATTCTCTGAAATCTCCCAACATCAATAAGTCATTCATTATCATCCTCCTTTAGTCGATGATTCATTTCAATGGGTGTAGCACAAGGTTTACATCCTTTCATGCCAGACTCCTTTAACAAATCTAATACGTATTTTCTTTGAGAAAGAAAGATAACTTGTTTGGCTTAGGCAACTTCAATCCCAAGAAAGTATTTTAAAGAGTCACGGTCCTTGATTTCAAACTCTCGTGCTAGACATTTTTTCAATTAGGCTACTTCAACGCCATCATTTCCTGTGACAACAATGTCATCCACATATACTATCAAGGTTGTTAGCTTAGGACCTTGTCTTCTAACAAATAATATGTGATTGTCCTGAGCTTACCTGTATCCAGACTTCAACATGACAGATCTAAATCTCTCAAACCACACACGTAGAGATTACTTCAGGCCATACAATGCCTTCTTTAATTTACAAGCTTTCCCTTCAGCATTCGGTAGACAGAAGAAGCCTAGTGGAATAGTCATATATACCTCTTCCTCTAAGTCGTCATGTAAAAAAAGCATTCTTTCCATCAAATTGAAAGAGTGACAAATTCTGATTCACTACTAGAGAAATAAGCACCCTCACTAAATTCATTTTGGCCATCGGGGAAAATGTTTCCTAATAATATATGTCAAATATCTGAGTATACCTGTTGGCAACCAAGCGTACTTTAGATCTCTCTATAAATCCATCTGATTTGTACTTAACTAGGAACACCCACTTACATCCAACCAATTTTTTTTTTACTCTGAGAAGATCAACCAACTCTCAAGTGTTGTTTTTTTCCAATGTCTTCATTTCCTCAACCATTGCATTCTTCTATTCTAGTAATGCTAAGGCTTCAGGTACAATACAAGAAATAGAAACAAAAGACAAGGCCATAAAAAAACTATGAAAAGAGGGTGATAAAGAGTCATAGGACACAAAATTTGATATGGGGTATTGAGTACAAGTCCTAACACCTTTTCAATGAGCAATAGGCAAATCCAAATCACCATGAATTGGAGATGGAGAAGAAGGGTTATTATTTGGCTTAGGAACTGGCTCAGAAGTAGACGCCTGGAATGGGTCATGAGAATTTAGGTCCTAGGTTCCTCCTTCCTCTTATGCTCCTTGTTTCTTTCTTCCTGTATATATTTTTAACTCTCCCTTGCTACCAATACTACTTCTGCCATCAAATTGGATCTAGGACAAGAATAGGGATAGTAAAATGGAGTAGTATTGTACAACTTTGCATATGCAAACGGCTCCCCCTGAAGAGATGTCCCACATGAAGAAAATAAAGGAATAGACTTATAAAAGGTCACATCTTGAGACACAAAGTACTGACAAGCACGTGGATGTAAGCATTTACACCCTTTTTTATTCACTTGATATAAAAAAAAAACATTTAAATGTCTTTGAGTCTAATTTGGTTTGGTCAGATTTGGGTACATGGACATAACAAATACATCCGAAGGTCTTGGGAGGTTCAAGGAATAAGGATGAGTCGGGAAATAAGATTTCAACGGGGTACTATGAACAAGAACACGGGAAGGCATCCGATTAATCAAGTAAGTAGCTATTTGCATGGCCTCAGACCAAAAAAGTACTTGGCACATTCATGGTAAACATGATCGCACGAGCAACCTCAAATAAATGTCTAATCTTGCATTCAGCAACCTCATTTTGCTCAGGAGTGCTCAGGCAGGTAGTCTGGTGAATGATGCCAAATGTATTAAGAAAATAGGAAAATTCCCGAGAGAGGTATTCTTCACCATTGTCCGACCACAGAACTCGAAGTTTGGGGTTCAACTGGATAGTAACCATGCCATGAAAGGATTTAAAAGCTACACCAACATCACTTTTATTCTTCAACAGGTAAACCCAAGTAACATGAGAGCAATTATCTACAAATGTCACAAAGTATCAAAAGCCAGACAAAGAGTTTGTAGGGGAGGGTCCACACACATCAAAGTGCACAAGAGAAAATAGAATATAACTTTTATTATTATTATTAAGAGGGTAAATAGACCTACAATGCTTATCCAACTGACATGGTTCACAAAAGAAATTAAACTTAAAACAAGAAAATTGAGGAAACATTTTCTTCAATACAGAAAAATACAAATGATCCAAACAACGATGCCAAGTGAACAATTCATTTGATCCGGAAGGAGAAACATCCATCTTTATTGCTGATGTAGCTAATGAATAACTAGAATGAAGAAGGTATAAGTCATCCTTCTTATACCCCAAACCAATTGTCTTCTTCGTCATCATGTCCTAAAACACACAATGGAAAGGGAATAAAAATAACACAACAATTACGAGCTTTAGTAATATAACTGATAGATAACAAATTAAGATTGAACTGAGGAACATGCAAAACAGATGATAAGCGTAGATCAAAAGTGATAGGAATATCACCATATCCAATTATAAAAGATAGGGAACCATCAATAATTTGAACCTTGTCCCTACCTGAACAAACACTACAAGAGGTAAAGAGGGATGGCATACCAGTCATATGGTGGGAGGCCCCTGAATCAATAATCCAAGAGCTATGTGGACTAGAGACAGAAGCAAATAAAACATATGTAGATATATCTGAATATGCAAAGGATGAAGATGGGACATTGGAAGGATGATCCAGTTGGGAAACAAAGCGCCTGAAGGCCTCAATCTCTACTCTAGACAGCCCCCCATCTAAAGAACTAGGAAGCAGAGGGACTAGTATAGGTGCAACTGCTATCTCTGTAGGTGTAGTAGTCACTGATGATAGGAAGTGTGGAACCTGATTGTACTATACACCTTTCCACACTTGTACGGTGTAGCCCTAATTATATATGTATAATGTTAGGGGATGGCGGTGATTGTATCATCATCTTGTACTTTTTGCTTTCAATCATTGTGAAAAATCACAAGGACTCCGTGGACGTAGCCCAAGTTAGTTGAACCACGTAAATTTGGTGTTCTTCTCTCTTTGTTTTCTTGATCTTTATTATGTTTTATTTTGTTTCTCACGATCCTAGGTTAGGGTAAATTCCTAACAACTAAGTAAACATTAAATCAACTAGTACCAAATCAGCCTCCTCCTTGACCACTACTGGACCCACATCATAAAGAAGAACATAGAGGTAGATCAAGTAGTCAGCCATAAAGGTCCCAATACCGGTATCTAGTATGCCTCAACCGACAACAATGTTCACACTTAAGCCGATCTCGGTCATCAAAAGTGAAGTTCATTCTACCACCATAACCACACCCAATATTGCCACCACGTCCACATGTAGTGGAAGTAGAGACTAGGGTTGAATTTTCAAAAGAGGAAGACAAATTCATCACTCCTTGACATCATTCTTCCTTGTGAATGTAAGCATACACCTCATTGAGGAGGGTAGATGGTCATTCCCAAGAAGTAGAACCCACGCTTATTCATACTCCGGATTTAGCCCAACTAAGAATTCAAAGATTTGAATGCTTTCAACATGTTTCTTATACTCTATGATATCTTTCACACAAGTTGGGCGATACGTAATATAATGGTCTAATTCATCCCACATCTTTCTCAAGGAAGAATAATAAATATCAAGTAGCTTATCTCCTTGCTTAAACTAAGCAATCTTTTGTCTTAACTCATACACCTTAGCAGTGTAGCCCATTTGAGAATAAGATTTGGCTAAGACATCTCATATTTGATGGGTTGTTTCTGAAAACAAAAAGTGGTTACTAATCTTCGACTTCACGGAATTCAATAGCCACCCCATGATGGTAGCATTTTTTGTCTTCCACTTCTTATAGCGAGGGTCACTTCGTGAAGGTACCTTCATCTCACCAGTCAAGTACTCTTCCTTCTCTTTTCCTTGAATATAGATTAATATCAACTAGGACCAGGTAAGATAATTATTACCACCTGACTTCACTGCAATGATCTGAGGCGAAGATGTATCTCCAACAATTTAGATGTTGCTTACGTCACTTTTACTTGATTCTCCCACGGTCTGGCCTTCACCCACAATCTGGCTTGAATTCCGACTGTCCTCCAACATTGTGTAACGGAGGGAAGACAACTACACAAATCTTGAAACAAAAAGAATAGACCTTGACACAGGTCAAAACACCCAATAAGCCAACTAAAATCAATCACCTTCACTGTTATGCCTTGGTAACACCACGGTCACACTGCTGCATAACCTGTAAGTTACATCTTAGTCACACCACGATCACATGAGCACCAACCATAGAGATCAATTGCCGAAGATCATCAACCCACAAAGCACAAGGATCCATGTCAATCCAAGATTCACAAGAATTTTTTTTGTAAATACGTCATCTGCATCTTGATGTCGTTTTACAGCCCAAGAAATCCACATAACTCCAAATCTCAACCAAATCGAATCAAACGACTTTTGATTCACTCCTTAGGGAAAAATGTCTTATCCATTTGAAATCAATTGTAAAAACAACTCTTAATTTGATCGAAATCGATAGATTCATCCGATTTGGGTTTTATTTTCAAAATTTCACAAAAACCCTTGAAAAATACATCTATAGGCTTCAAAAAATTTTGAAAAAAATTACTAGAATAATCAGCATGGAATTCCAATCCAGATCCCAAAGGTTTCGACCTCTGATATTGTACAGCCTTGTTGACGTCAGCCGTAGGGACGCTGACATCAACACTACTTGATGCTCCCGGTTGAGTCTTGATCTATTTTTCGACATTCTGATACCAACTTGAATAACTGCAAGTTGAAAAACAATAAATAGAGGCGGCAAGGGAAGAAAAGAGAGAAAATACGAAGAGAATAATACGATGTATTTGTGATCAATTGTGTATGTTAGAGATGTTCTCTACATACAAGAGTATTTATTCATGAGCTCTCATACATACAAATACATATGTATATATATATACATGTAGACCATTGTATTAGTATATAGATAAAAGTCCAAACTATGTTACGTGATGACATTTAATTTTCTGTAAGGATAGTTTATAAAGAAGTTAAGAGATCCATAAAAAGAGAAAAAGGCCCTTCTATGCTATACAATGCCCAAGAGAAAAGCTATACCAAAAAAAAAATCCCAAGTTACACAACCGTTATGACCTAACCAAAATACAATTTCAACTGAGACAATACAATTTCAACTGAGACGCATAAATCTCGTACTCAAGCCTCTGAATAGCAAGTCCTTTAGCTTCAGATGCAATCATGTAAGCTGGTTCAGCCTGCTTCTCAAAGCAACAACTATTTCTTTCTCTCCAAATGCAACAAGTTATAGCAGCTGGGATCAAGTTCCAAAGTTTATAGGTCTGAGGTGCAAAGGCTGACTTCTGCCAGCTGTGAATGACCAACCCTTAAGAGTTTTGAGCATAGGCCTGAAACTTTGAGAAAGTCTTCCCAGACTTCATGGGCAAAAGGACACTGCAAAAGCAAGTGGAAGACTGATTCACCATTACCAAACAAAGAAGGCAGACATTGGGAAAGAAATGACCTCTAGGAATTAAGTGGTTGACAAGAATGTGATCCAATGTGGTCAGCAGTCCACAGAAAAACTAGATTTTTGTTGGAATCCCTTTGACCCACACAGCTGCCAAAGGGAAAGAAGAAAAGAATTATAGAGAGTCAAACTAAGACTTGACAAGGAAACTTCCCATCCTCTCCATAGAAAACCCCTCTGTATTTTCTCCGACTTATTTGCTATAGAAACTGGAATGGTGAAGAGAGAGGTAATACAGTGAGATACCAGCGAGGGTGGCCTTGATTAAGGTAAATTTCACTCTGCTTGATAAATAACCACCTTCCCAAGCAGCTAACTTCCTTTAAAATCTCTCCATAACCAGCTCCCAAATTGATTTTCTCTTGTAGATAGCTCCCAAGGGAAGACCAAGGTAGTAGGAAGTAAGGGATCCACTTTGCACTGAAGACAAGCAGCCAGTTTCTCAAGTTAGAAACATAGCCAATCTCAATCAACTCACTTGTAGAAAATTGATACACAAGCCTCAGATGGCTTCAAAGCACCCAAGCATGCACCTTAAAAACCTCAACTGGCAATGGGAAGCATTGCAAAACACATTAATGAGTCATCCACAAACTGAAGGTGGAGATCAACGGGGCTTCATTCACTATAGATTAACCTTCTACTATGCCGCCTTCCACTGTTCAAGAGATCAACTTGCTCGAAGCTTCGCTGACCAGAATTAAAAGGCAAGAAGGAAAGCCTTGGTGAAGGCCCCTTGAGCTTCTGAAGAAACCAACTAGGAGTCTACTGAGAAAAATAAAAACTGTGGCCGAAGCGAGGCAGTATCTCATCCAAGATCTCTATTTGATATCAAACCTCAAACTTCAAGTCATATATTTCAAAAATCCCGATTTGCGTGACCATAAGCTTTCACCATGTCTATAATATGTCTTCCCCTCACGAAAGCACCAGGATATTAGGAAACAATAGGTCCAGGACCTCACACATCTAATTGCTAAAAACTTGGCCAGGTTAAAATTCTTAAGGGTCATTGCTTTAATGCAATGGTAGTGGCTCGGGCTGTCAGTGTGAAAATGCAGGTTCAAGTCTCATGAGCAGCCACTTTGTGCAAAAAATCCCAAAGGTTAGGTCTGTCTCCGGTCCACCCCTCCCAGCACCCCGTAGCTACAGGACCAACGCTGGGTAATGACCTTCTACCCTCCTTCAGCTGCCCCAATCTAAATGCTTTACATCTACAACAAGAAATTTGTAATGCTCTTTTGAATCAACTGAGATTGTTCATGATGTTCCTTTTCATTTTAAACTTGATATTGGAGCTTCAAAGGCTTCTTTATATATTTATTTTATCATTATTTTTTTAGTTAGTAAAAGAAGATTGTATTGGTAAAGGGACAAGGAAGTCCCCGCAAAAACTGTACAAGCTTTACAAATGGTCAAAGACCCTAACCAAAAACAGACTATCCAAACGGTCAAAGACCCCAACCAAAAAAGACTATCCGCAAACAGATTATCCCCACCTACAATTCAACCCTATGAACCCATCCCAATCCTGGAGGGTAGCCTCTGTCAAAGAACTCCATCCACTTACATCATTTGACCCATAAGAGAATTTTTCCATGGGCACTCTAAAGAACTATATGAGATGGCTCTGAACAATCTTGAAATGCTAGATTGTTCCTTACCAGCCATATAAACCACATGATCACGACCAGTATCAGGGACCAAAACGCCTTGCCTTTCTCATTAATTGCTCTAGTGTTCCATGCCGCCAATAATCTGACAATATTTTCCAGAAATACCCATTGTGTGCCAAAAACTGTTAAAGAGGATACAGGTTGCTGTTCAAAGGCTTCTATATTAGCTCTTCCAAAGCTTCCAATAAGATTCTAAGTTTTAAAATATACATTAACAATCTAATAATTAATATATAAAATATCACAGATATTCTCAAAATTAATAACCTCTTATATAAACTACAAAGCAAGTCCACCAACAGTATAAATTATTGGGGCTTTGACTTGCAGCTATTCATTAAAAGTTATAATTACCTATATATATCACTTGTACATATAACATCAAACTAGTGACTGCCTAGGCAATTTTAAATTAAGCACTCACCAAGTGTTTCAGGTGAACATCTAGGTGACTAGCAGTCACCTAGTTTGGTGTTATATATAGAGAAAATTTTAAAAATAAAAAAAAAATTATAAGATTATAATGTGCATCTGTATATAATCCATTATATTAAAAGTTTGTATGTGAGAATCCCAAAAAGGTCAAATAAGTGTTCATAACTCAATATTATAATGTGTGCACGTTAGGTTTTCAGATTTCTAAAATTAAATATTTATAACTATATATATAGTGTTCATATATTTATATAAATAATTACTTGTACAATTCTTTTAGTCATGATTGCGATTGAGTGTTTACTTGTCCTTTTATTTTCTAATTCAGCATTTTATATATTCAAAAATTAAGCTTGATTTTAATAAAGAAATACAATATTTTATATACTCAAGTCAGCAAAACAGTTAAAAATTGTGCAGTTAGCACTATCCAAATTAAAGTTGATCAAATATCTATGTTCTTGAAAAGTCAGAATTGCCAAAATTATTGGGCAATCTCCTAGGTGCCTAAACAACAGCCAAATCCATCGCCTACCCTCACCAGGCATTCTGGCAACACTATTCCGGATAACAGATTATCAGGAGGAATTCACGATGCAGGCAATCAGATAATTTGGTTAAAGAATCTAATTGCAAGTGGACACTTAGACAAACTGATGGCATTAAAAGGTCTTAGATCAAGAAACACTCAGATTCTATAAGTATGCTGAAAAAATGGACAAAGTCAGCACACCATTTACTTACAATAATGGTAAATAGAGATATCACGACCCAGGGAAGACACAAACACACACAAAAATAAATAAATAAACAAAACAAAAAACACAAAGAATAAAAAACAAAAAACAAAAAGCAAAAAGAAGAGAGAGAGAGAGTCACTTTACAACCGATATTACACAATCAAAACTTACCTTAATCTTTCCATCTTGCAATCCAGATGCAAGCATTTATGAATCTCTACTAAAATCAACACAAAGGACAGCTTCATCATGCAAATAAAAGCATCCTGCAAAAATTTTCAGAACATAGGTAAATGCACAACCACAAAAAAGTCAATCCTAATAAGACTATGGTCACAGAAAAGACTTAATTATGGATTAATGGAAACAAGACATGATAAAGCAAAACAATTATCTCAATCTTCTTTCTATTTTACTTGGTGCATAAATGCTTAAAGTTTTCATCGGGTCTTTTAGAAGAGTATATATATTCAACACAATCAACAGTTGAAAAACATTTTTCCAATCCACAATAAGACAGCCCCTTAGCTCCTAATACAATAATAATAATATGTCCCCATATTTGCACAGGCTTAGCAACATAAAAACCACAAGGGACCCATGAAGAAGAAATAATGAAATATTGAAGGACAGGGACAATATCCCAAATATATATAGACTTGCAAGACAAATGGCCTTTAGAGGAAAATATCCCAACTAACTAGAGACTTACCAAGAAAAAGTATTCTAGAAAAAATACATGTTCCCTAAAAACATTGTCCGATATATATATATATATATGTGTGTG
>JAOXJP010146723.1:0-13213 GCA_025762735.1 Platanus orientalis | reverse complement strand
TTTCAAGAAACATTCTTTTAGGCTTTTGTGGTTAAATAATTCTTGTAGGAATCCTTTCCCTTTGGATCCTACATCAATTTCCCTTCTAGGTTCTTTTTCATTCTTTTCTTCCCCTTTTTCTCTAACCCTTTTTAAACTCTTCTATTATCTTTTGTCCCCTATTGTTGTATTTTTCTAACCTTTTGGTAATCCGTGGGTGTGTTTAAGATTCAATCTTGGTTTCCGTAATTTGTATTCTTGCTTCTGCTACTTTATTTGGGTTTATTGAGACACTTGGCAATACCATCATCACCTTTGGGTATCCTCTCTATTGTGCTGCATCATGAAGTTCATAGAAATACAATTCATAATCTCAGATACTAATCAATACATTGCATAAGACATTAGTCATGAGTAGTTGAGTACCGAAGTACTAAAAACTAAACTAAACAATCAAAATTAACTTATTGACCAGATAAAGTGGGTGGAGAAGCATCTTTGTCCATCTTTTATCCACAATCTTTATGAAGGAGAAAGTTCTCTTTGGGGCAGTCACTGTAATTGCCTCTCTCATCAAGCTTATAGAATCATAGATGTAGCCCATAGTTGACTTTTTGTCCCCATCCACCTTCCTAAGAACCCTCACCACTGGCTCCAATATATTTATCACCATTCTGCACTAATCCTAAAAAGAAGTGTTAAACACAATATACTTCACTTTTTTTCTTACTATACTGTTACTGATGGTATTTTTACCATTCCTTGGTAGAGAATGTGGCCCTTTAAGCACACATTTTTTTTCTTCTTTGTATATGCTCTGAAGGGCTATATAGTTGGTGGCAAACCTCGTTAAACTAGCATGCACTATATCCCTTCCGCACTTCTCTCATCAATCCAAGGATATACTCATGATTATATATGAATGTTGTAATTGTCTTAGCCTTTTCCACCACATTCTTCATGATCTTTTTACCCATATCCTTGAGCATGAGATCTATACAATGTGATGTGCATGGGGTCCAGAAAATGTTTAATTTGGATGACTTTATTAATTGCTCTCCCGCCTTCTTATAATTACTCCCAATATCCATCACAATTTGTACATTATTTTTCCCTACCTTATTAACAACCTCAAGTACTAGTTTACATATGTATGTTGAATCCTTGATAATATTGGATGCATCGGCAGATTTCAAGAAAATTGTATGGCCATTGTATTTTACCATAAAATTGATGACTGACTACCTTGTAAGACCAGGCCAACCATCACATGTAATAGTCACTCCATGCTTTGGCCACTGCTTCGTTTTTGTTTTGCTTCATGTGAATGTAAAATACTAGTTTTCATGGGAATCTTCTCATCAATCAAACTTTGAGTGCAGGGAGCACCACATGGTCTATAACTCCTCCCCTCTCCACCACCCCTAGAGTTGCCACCCCTCTAGCTACCACCCCTATCACTACCACTACCTCCTCTCACCTCCTGCATAGAGGGACCAAAATTTGGCCTAGATGAGTTGATACAACATAGTTGCTCTATCTCGTACTTGGATGCCAAACTTGCCTTCATAGTGAGCCTATGCTGTATTGTCTACTGCTCAGTCTCACAATCAGATGGATAATTTATCTCCTCACCAAAATCATAATCTACATCTACACATCCTCCTGTCCTCTTCAACACTGCCTCCCTCACCCTCCTCTCTGTAGCATTGTGACTCCGTCCCTTCAAGAATTTTGCCACAGCTATTCTCACTTCACTTAGGCAACTAGGACAAACTTGCACAATACCATAACTTGATGCTAGATGTTCTTTAAGCCTTGAGACACCACTACTCTTTAGTACCTTTTCGCCATAATTACATATTGATTTATGTCGATCCCCATTTAAAGGACACCCATGCTGTCAACCAAGATCACCAAGATTATCATCCTCCTCATTTTAGGTCATCTGGCGCCTTTTCCGAGGTATATTTGCAAACCTGTGAATCAACATAATCCAAGATTCTAAATATCATTAACTTCACCAAAATATGCTTTGAATTTAACATATTATATAACCTATGCATAACTGCTCTACATTGGAGTTGTATTTAAATTTGGAAGAAGTTTTTTCCCCAATAACTATTTTTTTTTTACATAAATTTTGATTGAAAAATAAAAGAATTAAAAAAAATACAAAAAATCAAATTAGTATATAGAAAACTTATACAGTATGTTTCAATGTGCTCACACATGTTTACTGTATTTTTTAATTAATTATAATTTTTTTGGCTGAAATATACTAAAATATAATGGAATGTAGAGCATGTGTAATTATACCGTGTGTAAAAAAATCAGACGAATACATGCTCATCTGGTCCATTTTTTCATTTTTTAATTATTTAAAAATACATACATAATTTCTTTGGCTGAAATGTACCAATATGTAGCAGAATGTGTATTTATACCATGTATAAAAAATCAGACGAATCCATGTTCATTTGGTCTTATTTTTTTATTTTTTAATATTTTCTTAAATTTTCAGAATAAAAAAATAATTTATTTACTGAAAAAAAATTTCGACTCCAAGAAAGTGTAGATCAAGTATAGACATTATACATATAAAAGATCTACACTAAAAAGAGATGTAGTTTGGGACTTACCGAAGTTTTTGTTGAAATTGGGGTTTGGACTTTGATCTTTAAATTCAAGTCCAAATCTTTGTTTTTGATGCAAATTGACTAAAATGGAATCCTTAAATTTGTTAGTAGTTGCAAAAGGTTCAAAAAATTTGAAAGAAAAATGAAGATTTGAGGTATTTTTAAAGAGGGTTGGAACTTTGGGAAGAAGGGGTTCAGTTGACACCGTATCGATACAATGTCGATTAAAACTCTTAAGAAGAGGCTTATTGCATGCAAAAATTACTGTGTATCTTTGATATGTTTCGATACAACTGATATGTATTGCCGATACCTAGTATTTTTAATAATAGGGGGTGGTTTCGTTTCGGTTAGCTCCAAAATTAATACGTATCATACGCATTGGTCAAAACTTAAAACCATGAACCCATGTAAATTCCTCTCCAAGGTCTCCATGTAGGAAGGCATTCTTAACATCAAGTTATAGCAATGACCATCCTTGATTGGCTGAAATCAAATGTGAATTAAGTTCATCTTTGCTATAGGGGCAAAGGTCTCCTAATAATCAATTCCATATGTTTTTGTACAACCCTTAACCACCAAGCTAGCCTTGTATCGCTCTATAGTGCCATTGGTTTGCAATTTCACAGAGAACACCCACTTACAACCTAGAGGCTCCTTCCCATGTGGGAGGTCTACAACATCCCATGTTTTGTTCTATAAATCATGCATTTTCTCCACCATTGCTCTTCTCCAATGAGGTTGTGAAAGAGCATGAAATTCACTACATGGAATAGAAAGAGAGGATAAAGAGTTGGAGAATGCCCTATACTCCGGAGACAAGGAATCATAGCAGACATGGTTAGCAATAGGGTGCTGAGTATAAAGAGGGAACACCCTTCCTAATAGCAATAGGAAGGTGGTAATCATCATGAGGAATAGTGGGAGCAATACCTAGAGATGAGGTGACTTGTGGAAAAGACACTTGGAGTATCAAGGATAAGCCTTCTTTTGGGTGGTTGCAAGCTCTTTTTCGTTGGGGGTAGCAACTTGTTCTATCTTCCCTTGGTTACTATGCCCATCAACATTAAAGAGATATGAGGGAACAAAGAGAGGAATAGTTAACTCATCTTCTTCATGGCTACACTCTCCTTGAAGATGAGGCTGGCTAGGAAAAAAAAAAGGCAATCTCCTAAAAGGTAATATCCATAGAAACGATATGTTTTTGAGTAGACGGGTGATAGTATTTGTTGCCCTTTTGATTCGGGGCCTACCCAAGGAATATACACTTAAGAGCTTTGGGATCCAACTTGGAACGGTCAGACTTGAGGATATGAACATAATAAATGCAACCAAATACTTTAGGGGAAAGAGATGAACCAAGGATGGAACACAAGAGCGTTCACAAGAACAGCTCAAGGGGATGTTTAAATCCCATAATGCGAGAGGGTATACGATTCATAAAGTACGCAATAGTCTGAAGGGCATCAGCCCAAAAAATCTAGGGAACATGGATATGAAAGAGCAAGGCACGAGTAATCTCAAGACACCCACAAACTCATGCCTTTTTCTTTCTAATGACTTCAATTGCTTCTTTTTGTACAGTTTACTGCTCCTTTTGTAATTTTCCCCTCATCCTGTATTGCATTGTCATTGTTTGTTTTTTGCTTCTTTTTCTAGAGTTTACTGCCCGCTTTTAACTTTTACTCTCATCCTGTATTGAATTGGCATTGTTTGTTCTTTCCCATGTTAATTATTTTCTTGTTAGGAAGTCCTATTATATTTTCAGGATTGTATTGGATTTGGGGCTGCAGTAGCTGTGGACCTGTCTTGGGTTCTTTTTTAGGAATGACTTAATTTACAAAGAATTGTAACCTACCACTGAATGTGTTCCACCTAAATATTTCTGAGTCCAGAAATCTGCATTGATCAGTTGATTATTAGCAGCTAATCTGTATTCTATTCTTAGAGGTTTAGTAAAAAATTTCTTGTATACATGGCTGCAATCATCCTTCCATGCTGAATTTTTCCCTAGACAGTCTCTTAGATAAGACTTATTCAGTAGTGGTCCATTTCCTCTCTGCATGAAACACTTGTCCCAAAAATGTGAGTCACACAGTTCCTCTCTATATGAAACACTTGTCCCAAAAATGTGAGTCCATGTGACTGACCAGGTCCTGTAGCCACATGTGCAATATTTTTCTTATGTTTTCTTGTAGTGAATTTCTTTTCTAGTCAATTTTGTTATCTGCTTGAGCAAGCATGTTGTCTTCTTTTTTGTAGATATCCTACAAAGAATGCAGACTACTGAGGACCGGTGTGTTTATAATAAGGTTGTAAATGCTGTTTTTAAGACCCATCAACTGAATGATGGGAGAACGAAGTTGGCAAGAGACGAGTCTGTCTCCATCCAGCACACAGAGATAGACTTAGAACTCTGTGATTATGTTGTTGATGTTGTAAAAGAAGTCTTCAGGCATCATTGTGCAAAGCGGCTAGAGAGAACACTAATGCGTGTTTTGGATGATAATCAGCAATGCTCTAGGTTGTTCTCTATTTCACATATTTATGATCATTCTGGAATTGATCTTTATGCACCTGCATCAATTGCTTAATTGCATTTATTTTTATCTTTGGAGAAGGGATGCTGTCAAACTTTTGACCAGTGAAGGAGACATGCTTGAGCTGTGTCATGAGTTGCGGTTGCCTTTTGTTAATTGGGTAATAACAAACCAGGTATGTGGTTTAGAAAATTGCTTGAAAAATTGAAACTTGGATTCTCTCTGTGAACTTGTGTATTGACCATACTTTTAATTTTTTCAACCATAGTTTAAAATGCCTGTGTGGAACTCATTAACATGGGAATGTGGAATGCAGTGGAAACATAATGGTATATCTATTTAGAGCTTTATATGTACTGGTACTGGTGATTTACCCAAGCAAGTAATACATAAAATGATCATGTTTGTTTGTGCTGATGTTAGGTGATATATTGTTGCAGTGGTTGTCGGATCTGTCTCTTGTCTGGGATTCCTTTTGGACCTTCCCTTCTTGTATTTTTGTATCTTTTCCTTTCTCAATAATTTTTCTTTTTTGTTATTTATAAAAAGATGTGTATTATATTTTGTAACTAAAAATATTGCACTGTACAAGCTACCACTTGAAATAAAAAAGAAGAAAAAGTTATTGTACCACTACCATATACACATCAATGACATATCTGAGAGACCTGAGTGTCAAATGATGGTCTTATCAGATATGACTATATGAGTAACCAGGTGATTTACATCAAAAAAGACACTTGATTCCAAATCTGTAGTGTTTACGGTAAACATCACACACACACACACACACATATGAATTCATTGTTTTCTTAACATTTTGACTTTCTAGAAACTTATCGTTTTTATTAACATAATTAATTTTGATCTAAAAAGTTCAAAACTAATCATGGACTTGAAGTTTCTCCATGGGTCCATTCTAATATATATATATATATATTCTATTTAATTTAGAATTTTCTTATGTGATAACTAATATCACTTAAATATATTACATATTCACAAATCCATGTTCTGAGTTTTTTTTTTTAGTTTATTTATTTATTTGTTATAACTATTTTCAATTCTTGATGGGAACACTTTAAACCCTCAGGCAATATGGATGGAAACATATGGAAATGCACTGATTTCAAACCATGGTTCCGTGATGGTGGCGAAATACTTAAATTATGGTTTACTGATATAAAATTTTTTACATGCTAATTTTAACTCATTTGTAATTGTAGCATAGTTTCCAAAACCGAACCAGATATATCAATTGGATCAGGTTTGACCAGAACCAGCTTCTCGGCAATTCAATTCAATTGCAAACCAGATGTTATAAGAAGCAATTTAAACTTGATGAACCAGCCTGTTGATCTGTCTTAAGTAACCAAATTATATTGATGTTGCCTTTGGTCCATTTCAAAACCATGGTCGATTAGTTAAACCGTTAATTGGCTACTCTCTGGTTCAGTGTTTGGTCCGATTTTCAAAACTGTGAATCATGCTTTTTTCTTCTCAAGGATTGTTCTGTATGAACCATTAGAGCTGTTTCCATGCATGTTAATTATTTTGGTTTGTGGTAAGTAAAGGAGAAGGTTAGAAGGTTACACTTGTATTTTCTAGTGCTTAGTTTTTTTCCTTGATTAGCTTGGGTTTTCATGTCATTGTTACTAAGGTTAAAAATTTTAATTTGATGGATGTTTCACACTGAAGAATTATATAAATGCGGGAAAAATTCATTGAAATGTTTTGAAATAATGGGATTTCAAACTCGCTTGCCAATTCATTTTTCAGCCGTGCAATTTCTAGTTCATCATTTCCTGTGACAACTATATCATCACCATACCCAATTAGAGCCGTTATCTTAAGTCCATGACGCTTGGTAAAGAGCGTGTGATTTTTCTGAGCTTGGTTATATCTTGCATTAATCATGGCAACTCTAAATTTTTCAAACCATGTGCGGGGTGATTGTTTCAGGTCATATAAAACTTTCTTCAACTTATACACTTTGCCATTAGCACCTGACATATGGAATTCTGGAGGAGTGTCCATGTACACTTCCTCTTCTAAGTTCCCATGTAGGAAGACATCTTCACATCAAATTGTAAGAGAGACCACCCTTGATTTGCTGCTAGTGATATGAGTATTCTAACTGAGTTCATTTTTGCAACTGGGGCAAAAGTTTTTTGATAGTCTATACCCACAAAGGATCTTTTCTTGATGGCTTCCTATGACCTGTTAAGGTCCTGTTTAATAGGTGGCAGGAGGTGATTGGCGGGAAAATGTGAATTGCATTTTTCAAAAATTGTAATTCACTTTTCCCCTCCAATAGTGTCCTGCCACCTGTTAGATAGGATCTTAACAGGTCATAAGTGGCAGGAGAAGATC
Organism: Platanus orientalis; assembly: GCA_025762735.1. Lineage (NCBI taxonomy): Eukaryota > Viridiplantae > Streptophyta > Magnoliopsida > Proteales > Platanaceae > Platanus > Platanus orientalis. The sequence continues at coordinate 5,682 of JAOXJP010146723.1, read as the reverse complement.
CAACTTAGTCTATACCATAAAAATGAGTGTAGCCTTTGCAACTAGTCTTGCCTTGTATCTTTCTACAGATCCATCAGAGTTGTATTTTACCATAAACACCCATCTAGAACCTACTAATTTCTTTCCCTTAGGAAAATCAACCAGCTCCCATCTCTTGGTTCTTTCCAATGCCCTCATTTCCTCTTCCATGACACTTCCATTTTGGCTGATGGAGGAACTGTGATGGAGGACAAGGCAAAGGACAATCTGTGAAAATGTAGTGATAATGCATGATACGAGACAAAATTGGATATTAGAGGTTGAGTACACAATCTCACCCCTTTTCTAAGGGCAATAGGTTGGTCAAGATTCGAATTCTCAGAAGCTTGAGTTGAGATGGGAGAAATTGGAAGAGTTACATTACCTGTCTCAGGAAGAGGTTCCGAAGGAAAGTCTTAGAGTGGTTCATGAGTAGGTGGATCTGGCTCTTATACTTCCTCTTGTTTCTTCCTTCGGCTATAGTATTTCAACTCTTTCTCCCCCTTTCCACCATCACCGTCAAAATGATATATGAGAACTGGCAATGGTAATGGGACTGAGGACAACTCTTCACCCACAAGATGCTTCCCCTAAAGAATGGTCCGACTAAGAGAAAAGAAAGGAAGGGACTCAAAAAATGTGACATCCCTGAACATAAACTTGCGACGTGTAGGAGGGTGATAACATTTATAGCCTTTCTGATCAACACCATAGCTGAGAAATATGCATTTGAGGGCCTTGAGATCCATTTGGAGCGGTTGGATTTAGGAACGTGAACATATCAAATTCAACCTAAGGTTTTTGGAGGAAGGGGAAACAATTGAAAATTAGGAGACAACATAGCAAAATGATAATGTAGGAGAGGACCCGAGAAGGCATCCGGTTCATGAGAAACACTGCAGTTTGAATGACTTCAGATCAAAAGGTTCTTGGCACATTCATGGTGAATATCAAGGCATGAACAATCTCTAAGAGATGGTGGTTTTTCCTTTCTGCGACCCCATTTTGTTCCGGTGTCCCTGAGCATGTCGTCTGGGGAACAATATCAAGGAATGATGTTAAGTTATGAGAAAAACATTCACTGACATTATCAAATCTTAGAACTTGAATTTTAGTACTAAATTGAGTATAAACCATAGAGTGAAAAGATTTGAATGTAGTAGCCACTTCATTTTTATGCTTAAGTAGATACAACTAAGTGGTTCTGGAGCAGTAATCCACAAGGGTGAGAAAGTACCTGAAACCGGATAAAGAGGTAGTAGGAGCGGGAACCCAAACATCAGGATGCAATAGAGAAAGGAATTGAACTCTTTTTATTAGTACTAATGGGGTAATGTGATCTACAATGCTTGGCCAACTGGCAAGGTTCACAAAACATGTTTGACTGAAGAAAGGAGATGTGTGGAAACATCTTCCTTATTACATAAAATGACAAATGACCAAGTCTACGATGCCACAAAGACAACTCAACTGAAGTAGAAGATCCATTCCCCTTTATTACATAAGTAGTTACTGGTGAAGAAAAGTCTAGAATATAAAGACCATCCTTTTCATGCCCCAAACCAATCGTTCTCTTTGTCGCTATGTCTTGAAATACACAATGTGAAGGAAAAATTGTAACATACCAGTTAAGGGTTTTAGTGAGATGACTAATGGAGAATAGATTCAATGAAAATTTAGGAACATGAACAAAAGAGAGACACAAGTTAGATGTAGTAGGAATTTCGCCCTAACCAATAATAGAAGACAAGGATCCGTCTACAATACAAACCTTGTCTTTTTCAGAACAAACATGATAGGAGGTGAACAATGATGACATACCAGTCATATGGTGAGACACCCTTGAATCAATGATCCAAGAGCACTGAGGAGCGGTGAGGGGGGTAGATAAACCATGAGTAGCTATACCTGAGTGAGCAAATGAGGTAGGCGCTGTGGAAGAATGATCAAGCTGAGAGACGAAGCGTTTGAAGGATGCAATCTCATCACTGGATATAATACCAACATCATGTGAGACAGGAGGTGTCGCAGTAGAAGACATGGTAGGTAACTTTGTAGATGTAGAGGCAATTGAGTGGGCATTTGGTCGTTGTCCGCTAAGACGACCACTACCTTGTCCAGCACCAAAACCACCACATAGGGGGACGGGATACCAATTCTGGTGAGCGGCCATGAAGATCCTAACACTAATCCTTGGTATGCCTAAAGTGGCCACAACGCTCACATGTAAGACGATCCCGATTATCAGACAAGTACGTAGATCTGCCTTCATGACCACGACCCATAAAACTACCATGACCACCTTTGGAGGAACTTAAAACTAGTGCTGATTTCTCAATTGAGGGGGTTGGATTCATCACCCCTCGTCGGCCTTCCTCACGATGGACATATGCATAAACCTCATCCAAGGGAAGGGGATGAGCCATATTCAGAATCTGAACTTGGATATATTCAAAACTTGGGTTCAATCCTGCTACAAATTCAAAAACTTGAATTTCCTCTACATGTTTACGATAAGCGGTTGCATCTCGAGTGCAGGATGAACAATACAAGGTGTAATGATATAATGCTTCCCACATCTTACATAAAGCAAAATAATATATTGCAAGGGGCTGATCGTCTTGTTTAAATTGTGCTATTCATTGCCAGAGATCAAATATCTTGGCAGTATGACCCACTTGACAGTATACGTGGGATAAGGATTGCCAAATTTGGTGAGCCATTTCCAGGAACAAATAATGAGCACTAATTTCAAGTTTCATTGAACCCAAAAGCCAGCCCATAACTGTAGTGTTCTCAGTCTTCCACTTCCGATAATGTGGATCAGTCTTGGGAGGGGCCTCAAGCTCTCTTGTTAAACATTCCTCCTTGTCTCTGCCTTGTATATAAATCAAAAATAATTTTGACAAAGTGAGATTATTACTTCCATCAAACTTGACGGTAGTAATTTGTGAGTGACGGAGGTCGCCCAGGATATGTGTTCTACCAACATCACCCTGGCTGGATTCGCCTAAGTTCGGAGCCGAACTTATTTCAAACATATTGTCATCTGTAGAGTTGTCTGCAAGTGGAATAATCACCTCCAAAGAATACACACACGAATACACCCTTGATTTGGTCTACAAGTGGAGGAATACACATAATACTTCAAGGAACTAACGTTAGCTACCAGAATACACACCTGATTTGGTCTGCAAGGGGAAAAAACAACTTCAACTGTCACTACAATGTCACGGGCACTGTAGGAAGCCCCAATGAACACTAACAGATGATGACCAATCACAGATCCAATACCCAACACGATTTGGGTTCAAAAAATTCAAAAAATAGAGGGTGGCGGTAGGGTATCCGTACAAGAATCATCATAGTTCTCATGATACTCATTCAAATCGTGTGAGACTACTTTCATATGATCCCTAGGGTTGTAGAGGACCAAAACGAACCAACCTTCTACAAAAAACAACCTTCGATCGAACACACAGGTCGAAACTCTCAGATCTGAATTTTTGTTCAATTTTCATTATAAATTCTTCAAAAAGTATCAGATCTTCTCTAACGCTTTTGAAATCACTCCCATAATTCTCCTAAAATCATGTCCTAGGATTGAGCGAGAAAACTCGCAACCTTGCTAGGCCGTATGACGTCAGCCTTAGTCTACTGATGTCAGCAGCAAAGGTGTGTCAGAATTTTTTTTTCTTGCTATGATACCAACTTGGATGATCTAATAGTGTGCCTGCACAAAGATTGGTTAGGGAAGATAGTTGGATGGAGAGAAGAGAAGAGGTGAGAGAAGAAGAAAGAATTAACAAAAGGAATCGTATGAGTAGGGTATACTCATACATTGGTATTTATACCAGTACTTTATTGATATACCAAACTTATGGTGTATTAATGATCTGGGTATATAATACCCTTATGATACACAACATAATCTGATGATGGAACAATCACTGGATATGGTGGATGTACCTGAGGAATAGGAACACTATGCTCTTCAAAGCAAAATTGCATCTATGGTGGACCTAGTGGTGGATAATATTGGTTAAAGCTTGACTTGCCAACATTCCTTCCAAACTACATATTGGGTGAGAAAAAAATCAAGAAATGGTGATGGTACATAAGACTGACTCGAGTCGCCAACGTTCTCTCCAAACTGCATTGGTGGTGGAAACAAGTTTATAAACTATGGTGGATAAGACTGGCTACTAGAGTTGGACTCGCCAACATTTCCACCAAACTGCATCGGTGGTGGATAGAAATCTTTATTTGGTTGTGGACGATACTTCATAGTATTGCTTGACTCGTCAGCATTCCCCCTTCTAATCATTGGAGTGATTGTGTCTACCATCATGTGAGAATGATCTAGTACCACTCACATCCATGGAAAACAATCGTTCCAGTACATCATCAGTGTATCCATGTCACTGTTGCCTACTATAAGAATCACCGTATCACTGACACTGAGTCGGTGGTGATTGAATGCCATGATTAGTATCTTGTGTAGATACAAATATGGAATCATATTCTATAATTCCACACTGTATCAAGGATCCATCAACAACACTTGATCAACATTAGCACCACCGCCACCACCATGACCACCATCGCCACCATCACCATCACCATCACCATCAGATCCATTCTCTCTAGTAGTCCCCCCTACAGTACCACTGCCACTCACACCTGTTACATCATCTTTAGTTGCATCCTCACCTGTATAAACATCATTGGTATAAAATATAGCATGGGTCTCCGTATACAGATCATCTTCATGATGATGATGATCATAACGCTTAAAACTAGAACACGTAGCAACAATAGCCTATTTGTCCTCTTCCGTTAATGCCTCCTCAAGCCAATCATTTTCGTGCATATCAAGCAGTGGGTCCCTCCAATTCACGAGTCAAAGGCTTCAGTGTGTCATTATCTTCAAATATCTGGCTTAAGTCAATTGGGTTGTAATAATCATCCTCATTGAATTTTCTATTCATCACGTTTCTCATTTTCAACTGGATGTTGTAATGAACATACACTAGTTTGTGGAGGTTTTTCATTTTCACACAGTTTTTTATTCTTGAGTGTATGAAATTAAACATGCTCTAATTTTTTTCACATCCTTAATAGTTGCACATCTGACTGAGAATTTGATTGCAAAGTTCTTTAGCTGGGGTGCATCGTCTCCATAGTTATCCCACCAGTCAACTGTACATTATAGAAAATATGCAAAGTTATTAAAACTTCACATAAACTTAATTGTTGAAAAAATGTCGTATTATATGATTATATAAACAAAACCTAGAAGACATGTATGCCAAGCGTGTTAAGCTAGCCTCGAGCCAAACTCTCCATTCATTTCTACGAAATCTTGCATCTACATTCATTGGGTTAAGAAGGAAATCAGTTAACTCATCAGTTTTATATTCCTTCTTGAATAACAACACACTTAATATCAATAAAATAAAATAAAACTTGTCTCATATATAGATCTTGCTTGATAAGATCAGGCTCCAATCTTTGAATTGCATTCTTCATGCCAAGTTTTAACTTATGTGTAGAGAACTCTTTACTATATTGCATTGGAGGATTTAAAAAATGGGCTGCCACATAAACATTAAAGAATTTTTATCAAAACTAATACATTGAACTAGTCAATGGTAAATATAT
>JAOXJP010146712.1:0-13214 GCA_025762735.1 Platanus orientalis | reverse complement strand
CCCTCTTCTTCATATTCTCCTTCATCTTCACTTGAGTCACTACTTTTTAATAGTGAACACATGAAAGTTTCAAAGGCCATAAAAGTATTGATCTCTTATGAGGGAGCTTTCTCACTACTTTGAGATTCATGTTCCATGGTCTCAGACTCATCATCCCATGTGGCCGCCATGGCCTTGCCCTTTGACTTGTACTTGTTCTTTTTATTGTCACAATCATTGGTAATATGTCCTATTCCTTTGCATTCGTAGCAAATAGGTGGTTCTTTAGAGAAGTCCTTCTTTTTTTTATAACAGGGATAGGACTTCCTTAATTACTTATTTTTGGAGTAATCCTTGGTATTTCTCCTAAAGAACTTTTTGAACCTTTTGGAAACAAAGGCTAAATCATCATCTGAATCTTCATTCGATTCGGAGGGCTCTTCTACCTTAAGGGCAATGCCCTTCTTCTTGGTAGGTTCCTTAATGGTTGTTTCAAAGGTTTGAAGTGAGCCAATTAACTCCTCTAACTTAATGACCTCTAAATGTTTACTCTCCTCTATGATAGTGACTTTAGGTCTAAACCTTTTAGGTAAGGACCTAAGTACTTTCCTAACCACTTTTGACTCAGGGATGTCCTCACCTAGACTTCTCATGATATTTACCAAGTTTGATGGCTTGACATTGAATTGGGAGACCTCCTCGTCATTCTCTATCCTTAAGGCTTTAAGTTGTGCCGTGTACATCTGAAGCTTGAACATTTTTATGGTACTTGTACCTTCATGGGTAACCGAGAGAAGCTTCCATGCTTCTTTCACCATTTTTAGATGAGCTATCCTCCTAAACTCATCTGGGACTAGACCACTGGCTATGGCATTCAATGCCCTAAAGTTGAACTTGTGAGCATCCGACTCTGCAAGAGTCCACTCACTCCTAGGCTTGTCAGGCTCGGTATAGCCATCAACAATTATACTCCAAACTCTAGGGTCATACTCATTTAGAAAAATCTCCATGCGAGACTTTCAATACCCATAATAAGTTCCATTGAAAAATGGAGGGGTGCTAATGGACATGACACTATCTTCTCTAGTCATCTAGGAGTTTACTAGGATCTCACTCGAGATGTTAAGCCCTATGTGAGTAACCTAAGCTCTGATACCAATTGAAATGTCACACAAATAATCCTAGAGGGGGGTGAATTGAATTTCTTTAAATTAATTTACCCCTTTTTAAATTTACTTTGTTGTGGTGATTAATTCTTTTTACAATTTGTTCACTTAAGTGAGTGTGTGCTCAAGTGTAATTACTCAAGGATGATATCCAATATATGTTAGACAAGAGTAGTATAAAATAAAGCATTGAAGAGACAAGCAACCACACAATCACAAATCATAACACAAGATTTATAGTGGTTCAGTACTCAGGCCTACATCCACTCTTCTAAAGCTCACCACCGAGCTTAGGTATATTTAATTCAGGTGCTAATACAACCTAGGTCAATATACAAACCTTACTACTTGCTCACAAGCAAGCCAAACTACAACACTCAATATCTCTGGCAGAGGTTCTCAAGCTCCCAGTGTCTTTAGTGGAAGCTAAACAACAGTAAAAATAAATATGAATGCAAGGTTAAAAAAATGTTACCACCTTATGGTTGATGTTGCTAGTTGCTCAAAATGTGGGATGCTCCTTATTGAGCTGATGTGTCTTAGCTACCCATAAGCTCTAAGTACTTGGCTTTAGTGCTCCTTGAGCTCAGCAAAAGGTGAGTTTTATTAGGGAAGAATGCTCACCACAACCTCTCCTTAATAGTTGGAATGTAGCTCAATGGGAGAGAAGAAATAGTAAAGAGAAGTGTAGAATGCTAGCTACTAAAGCTCAGTAAACAGTAGGTACTGGAAGTTTGCACAGTGGAGAAGGCTCTCAAAATAGTATGCCTTTTAGCTCTCTAAAAAAACTTGGAGTATTGGAGGAGATTTCTTACCCTAATGGGAAAAGGTCTTTTATAATGGGGAAGGGCATCCTTGGCCATAGGATGAGCATATAGCAATTAGGGAGTGAATTTGGGTATTTAGATGAACCAAAATAGGGTTCAAATTTCAAAAATCTCCCCTAAATTTTCATGAATTTTTTTTCCAAATTTACCCTCTAAATTGATTTGGCTTTTTGAAATCGGTTTAGGGTCTAAATCGATTTCAGAAAGCCCAACCGATTTGGGAAGCCAGTTTTACTCCAAATGGATTTAGCTTTTTGAAATCAGTTTGGGGTTTGGACAAATTCCCAAAACTCATGTCCAAATCAGTTTAGGCTCATTGATTTGAGTCTCGGCTGATAAAAGTTGCTCAAATTTTGTCTCAAAATCAATTGTGTTTTTTGCAATCAATTTTGCCAAACCGATTGCGAAAAACACATTTGATTTCACTGCCATTTTTCTACACTTTTACACTCAGGTAGTTTTCCTCCAGCAGTTTTTGGGCAGTCTTTTGGGCATTCATTTGGGGCAATGTTAGGAACCCTAAACCATGTCTAGGGTTGATTTTAGGCACATAATATGACATGATATGCATGATGTATACCTTCCTTGGAGTGCCTCTTCCTGGTGCTCTTTCTTGGTCTTGGGTCCTTGACTTCATGATTTGAACTTATGAGCTCACATAGGACACTTACAAGACTCCTAGCACTACCCTTGCCCAACACATGCTCATAGGATTGACATACATCAATAGTACTTTGTAGTCATGGTGGATGATTTCTCTAGATACGCATAGGCATCTTTCCTGGGAGAGAAATCTAAAGCATTTGATGAGTTCAAAAACCTATGTATCAAACTATAAACTTAGAAAGAACTCATAGTTAAGAGAATTTAGAGTGAACATGGAGGTGAATTTGAAAATAACAAATTCACTAACTTCTGCAATGAATGTGGATTCAAGCACGAATTTTCTGCACCCAAAACCCCCTAAGAAAATTGGTAGTTGAAAGGAAAAATAGGACTTTACAAGACATGGTAACTGTCATGCTGTCTAGTAAAGACCTTTTCAAAAGGTTTTGGGCCGAAGCTTTAAACACCGCTTGCTACACAAGAAATAGGTTGTTCCTAAGACCAAGCACTTCAAAAACTCTATATGAGTTATGGAATGGCAACAAACCAAACCTGAAGTACTTCAGAATTTTTTGTAGCACTTGCTATATCTTGAGAGATAGAGAAAAATTAGGCAAGTTGATTCCAAAAGTGATGAAGGAATATTCCTTGAATACTCACATGGAAGTAAGGCCTATAGGGTCTTTAACAAAAGAACCTCTACCATGGAAGAATCTATCAATGTCATCATCGATGATCAACTAAGGATTCAAGCCAACAAGGAAGAGGAAAGAGAAGAAAATTCTTAAAATGAACTCAAATCACTTAAGAATGAAGTCTTCCATGACTCCGAAAGTGAGTAAGAAGGGATAGACAATGATACATGAAACACCCTAAGGAAAGAAGATTAATTAAAGGACACTCATCAAAGGATATAATTGGAGATCCAAATAATGGTATCAAAACTAGGAAAGAACTTAAAAATCTTATCAATCATGTGTGCTTTAAATCAACAATTAAGCCTAGGACAGTAAGAAAAGCTCTAAATGATCCAGATTGGATCCTAGCTATACAAGAAGAGCTCAATCAATTTAAAAGGAATGATGTATAGTACCTTATTAAAAAACCAGAAGATAAAAATATAATCGGTTCCAATAGACTTTCAAGAATAAGATGGATAAGCATGGAGCTATCATAAGAAACAAGGCTCGTCATGTTGCTAAATGATATACTCAAATTGAAGGAATTAACTTCGAAGAGACATTTGCACCAATAGCAAGACTAGAGTCAATTTGAATCATGTTGTCCATTACATGCCATTTGAAATTTAAATTATACTAAATGGATGTCAAAAGTGTGTTTCTCATTAGAATACTTTAAGAAGAAATGTATGTCACCAACCTGAAGGATTCAAGGATCCACACCTACCAAATCATGTGTATAGGTTGAAGAAAGCACTATATGAACTAAAACAAGCTCGGAGAGCATGGTCTGATAGACTAACCAAGTTCTTAATGGACCATCAATTTGTTAGGGGGGTGTAGATAAAACACTCTTCATCAAGAAAAAGGATGGTTGCATACTCATTACCCAAATATGTGTATGACATCATTTTTGGGTCAACATGAGAGGAATTGGCACATGGATTTGCACACGTAATGAAATTTGAATTCAAAATGAGTATGAAAGAAGAATTGTGATTCTTCCTTAGGTTATAGATCAAGTAAACATCAGAAGGGATATTCTTGAACCAATCCAAATTTGCAAAGGATCTGGTATCCAATCTTGGACCTTTAGAATCTAGACCCTTGGACACTCCTATCAGTACTAGTGAGAAAATAACAAAAGATATCGATGGATTCGATGTCAATCCCACTGAATATAGGAGTATAACATGAAGTCTGTTATAACTGACAGCTAGCAGGCCTGACATTTTCTTTAGTGTAGGTGCATGTGCAAGGTATCAGGTAGCACCTAAGGAATCACATCTAAAGGCAGCTAAAATGATCATTAGATATATCCATGGGATAATCAACTTTGGCCTTTGGTATCCATTTGATACCACACTAGTACTAGCTGGATTTTTTTATGTTGATTGGGCAGGAAATGTAGATGATCATAAAAGCACTAGTGGAGGATGTTTTTACGTGGGGTAATTGTCTAGTCTTATGGCACAGTCGCAAGCAAAATTCCATATCATTGTCAACTATTGAGGTAGAATATATTGCCGTTGGGAGTGGATGCACGCACCTGCTATGGATGAAGCAAATGTTTGCAAACTATGAGTTATCCCAAGAAACGTTGAACTTATTCATAGAAAACTCAAGTGCAATCCAAATTTCTAAAAACCTAGTACAACACTCTAGAACAAAACATATAGATATTCGATACCATTTCATTTGGAAACTGGTGGAAGAAAAGACAATCTCTCTAAAGTATGTGGCAACCGAGGACTAACTAATGGGCATCCTCACAAAGGCATTGGACTCGAAAAGATTGGAATACCTTCAAGGTAAAATGGGAATGTGCTTGAACTAAATACATTCACAAAATTACAACAATGAGTTAAATATACTAATTAAGGGTAATGTGGGAGAAACCAAACAAAAATTGAAGGAATCAAGCAATCTTCTAAAACGATTATATTTTGGATCGATCCAAACTGGTGGTACTTACAAAAGATGAACGGTTTTTTGTATTTAAAAAGGGGTCAAGCCCCTAGTTCAATCTTAGATCGAATTAGGACTGAACCAAAGGACTTTTTGTTCGCCCATCTCCCCTTCCTTGCAAAGTTTTTCGATTCCTCTTCTCCACACCATGTCGAAGCGAGATTTGGGAAAGGGTCCCATGTGTGAGAAGGAGCAACCCAAATGCCCTAGAACATTGTCGATCAACTACGAAGCTTTCTGAAACTCTGCCGCCCTTCACAACTATAACCACATGTACTCAAAGAATAAGATCTTCATTGAGAGATAAGTGAAACAAACTACCCTCTGTGACTACACCATTGGCATAGTGATTCCAAATGACAAATGGATGCAAATCACAATCATCAAAGATAAGGTACAACAAGAAGTCATCCGCATCTTCTACTCCAATATCCATAACACAGACTTCACTCATCTCTTCTTGAAGACAGAAGTGTATGGGGTCCGAATGCTTATCAATTTGGACCATGTTGCAATGCTATTGGGGATTGATCGCCCCACCACCGATGTCGCCATATTTCCCAACCAAGAAATTGACAAACCTCACATCTCTGAGCTTTTTGAGAGAGAAGGCAACACCAGGTTTGGGAAGTTGCCAACCAACAAGTGCTTCATGGTGTTTAGGGTTCTCAACATCATCCTGTTGCAGAATATACTTTAGCGACCCACAAGACATGTTAGACAACATGGTCCATCTGATCGCCAGTCTGATGGAGGGAAAGTTTATAAATATCTCTGCCATCATGTATCATGTGATGTTGAAGACATTGATCAACTTTAGAGTGAAGAGAGGTCTGCCCTATGGGGTGCTAGTCACCCAAAATTTGGAGCAGTGCAGTGTCTCATTTCCCAAGGATGCCATGGTCCTGCATTAAGGTCTTCTGATTGATGACGCCACCATCAAGCCTACTACTAAGCCTATAGCTGCAGACACGTCTTCCTCAGTTCCCCTAGCTTAGACTGCACCCATTCCTGGAGTATCTCCAGTTTTATCAGCACTCATCCAAGACATTCATCATGACCTCAACCACATCTTTCAGTGTTTTGAGTGACTAGGCCATAAGGTGGATAGCATGGACAGGAGACTTGTCCACATTGAGGGCATAGTTGATCCCTCATGAGCTCCTAAGCCACAGATTATAGTGGATATCCTTGGTAGTGATGAGGATGAGGATAGGAGTGATGAGGATGCCTAATGCAACTATAATATGTAATTTTCTTTTGCTTTGTTCTTGTAATTTTATTTATTTTTGCTTAATGAAATAAAAATTTTGGGTATCTCCTTGTTCTAGTTTTTCTCTCTAGCCTTGATCTCCTTTCGTTTCCATGACAAAAAGGGAGAGAAAATGTTATATCTAATATGTTATATCTACATGAAAAATGAAATTCAAATTCAAGGAGAGTATGAAACATAGGACATAAGGGGAGATGATTAACTAAAAGAAAATAAAATCCAAAGAAAATGAACTCACCAATGTTAGGCATAAATTTTAAAGATGTTGATGTTAGGGGGAGTAACCCAACATTGAAATTGGTAATTCAGTAATTTAAAGAGCTTAAACATATAAAATTAAATAAACATGTGTTTAATACATATAAGTATCCCTTTTTTACTCCATAAGCATATGCATCTTGTCATGATTACACATATCTATATGCTTGCTTGCATGCACATAATGTCATATCTTTTCACTAAACTAATCTTGGCTTGTGAAAGGTATTCTATTTGTCAAATGAGTTTCAGGACTTAAGTACAATGCAAAAGGAGAAAGACATTGCAAAGACCTAGCATATATCAAGGGGGAGAGCGAAGAAGACATCGCTCAAAGATACATGACTACTGCTGGTCTATAGAGTCTTTGTAACTTGAATTTTGTATTTCAATCTTGTATTTTAAGTTTTGTCATGGGATTCCCAAAGGGGGAGATTATTACTGTAAAGTGTTGTAAATTCCATGAACTATAAAATATAGAGCATTGTATAGACTAGGACATATATGGAGTCATGTTACACTCTAAGAGGATCGTGGTCTTAAGTTGCATGAAAAACAACTTCAAAACTTCAAGAATACATCATTGAAAGCTAGCCGGAAGCATACAAGGTATTCCAAAGGATTCACAACTCATTCTAAGATCAAAAAGGTAAAATAGATAAAGTATATGAATTGAAGGTCCAAGGAAAGGGTTCGAAGACCTATGAACTTTTCTGGACTAAGGAGGAATGATCCCAATGTCATTGTAGCCTTCCAAGTACATTTTTAGGGCATTACGGGATAATAGGATCGATCTAAATCTCCTGGTTCAATCCAACTTATCTGGATCAATCCAAAATAATTTTGATCGATCTAGGATTGAACCAGAAAGTCTTGGGTACTTATAATTGATATCTTAGAACTTTTGGATCGATCCAAAATGTTAGAAATCGCCAGAAATGAAGGTAACAACTAGAAAATCTTACAAAAATGGAAAATAATGAATGACAATCAATAGACAATCAAAAATATCCATTAAAGATGATTCCTATCCAATAGACAATGAGGTTTTAACACTTCAAAATATTTTTGAAGAAATACTTTGCTCAATCTTCTCCAAAGTTCTGAGGGAGATTCTGGTTTTCATTAAAGTGCTCATAACTCCCTAGACTGAGATAGGAGAGAGATGGATTCAAAGCCGCCTCTTTGCTTGTGCTAAGACAAGTCATTAAGAAGCGATTTCAAGAGTTATTCAATCGAAAAACTCGATCGAGATTCAAAAGTTACATCTTGCTTAAGAATGAGCGATCCCACATTCTGTGTATAGTAACATCAACCTTCAAGAGGTATGTTATGCTAGTCTAATTTATATTCACTTATGATTACACTGGTCGAAGACACTGAGAGTTTGGTACTACCACCAGAGACACCAGTAGTGTAGACCTAAGCACCTCAACGTAGGTGTTGACCATTCCCACTAGAGACACCAAAAATAGACCAAACACTATTGTCGGAGACACCGATAATGTAGACTTGGCACTTCCGCCAGAGACACCAAGAGTGTAAACCACACTCGCCAGAGACACCGAGTATAGATTGGCTTGCATGGCAAGTAGTTAGGCCTTATTTAATTTTAGCCTTGATTGTACTTGTTTAATCTTAATAAAATAATATAGCTCAGTTATGATATTTTGAAAGTTGACATAGGCTTTGTGTTGAATCACTATAAATCTATTGTGTTGTGTGCTTGATGTTTGTCTTGAGTAATTGCATTTATATTATCACATCATTCATTAGTTTCTTCATTGTAATTGTGAACATTACATTTAGCAATAAAATGACTTAAACAATCAAGTGTAGGGAACCTATCAGCCCTATTCCCACTTTGCTATAGGTAACACTATTGTGTATGATATAACCTTGTGGTCTATGATTGGTTCGTAGATAATTAATTTACTTATTAAAAGTCTTTTGCTGAAATCAAACAAGATTAAGTAAATTAAGAAAAAGGGAATTAAAAATTGAATTACCCTATTCAGCCCCCCTCTGGGATCATTACTGGACTTTCACAGTTTAGTCTAGAAGAATTGAGAATGAAACTTTTCCTCCATGTCCTGCCATGAACGAATATAATTGGCAAGTAAGTTTATGTACCATGCAAAGGCTATTCCAGTTAATGAATTACCAAATAATATCAACTTAAGGAGATCATTTGACGATGCCTCTCCACATTGCATCGTAAACCAGCATATATGTTCCATAGTTGATTGATTGTTTTCTCTAGAGAAAAGTGTAAACTCTAGGACCCTATAACCTCTTGACAATTCCACTAACTGATTAATCCATGCCGGATAAGGTTTTCAGTAAATAGGTCTTGATATTCTTCTATGAAGTATTTGATTCATAGCCTCATTTATGATGTTTACTAATTCTTCTATTTTGATTGGCTGATTATCTCTACTAGCCAAGTATTGATCATATTTATATGGATTTCCCATATATCTCGATGGATGTCTTCCTCCTTGTGGAGGATTCTAGTGGAATTGCCTCCCGAATCCTTCCTCAAATGATGGATTCCTTGGATTTGGTGGATTCCTTTCAAATCTTCCATGAGGATTTTCCATGTTATTTTTATCATATCCATATTCATTCCGTGGTGGATTTGGATACCTTTGCCCCCCTAGACCATTATTATGGGGAGGTGGTGATGGTGGAAAGTCTCTATTTCTTTCATGACAGAAATTTGGTGATATTTTGTCATTATTTCCTCCTATGTTATTTTGTGGAGGATTTCTACTATATGGTACAAATGGTCTAGTATTTGACTATTTTGGCCATCATTTTGACCATTTCTACCATTTTCAGCATTCTAATTGCCGTTTTTAAACAAGTCATTTCTTCTAACAAAAAATGGCTATGATCTCGACTCGAGCCATTTCTTCCCTCTAACCTATTTGGGGATGGAGGAGTATCATCATGGTTTCTTTCAAACAATATTTCCATTTTCTTAGCCAAAATATTTTGAATTTGGTCCATCCTTTGGTTAATTCCATTTATGGAATTTGCTAAGGATTTCATAATTATTTGGTGAGAGGTGGATGCCTCTCCAGGACAAACATCTTCTTGTTCTTGGGAATGTCTTGAGCCCCAAGATTGATTATCATTTTCTGATGCAGGGCCCATATTAATGGCCCTACTTTGATTTTTTGACTTATGCCTTGGTGCCATTAATGGTCCCACCAGGTGTGCAAAAAATAGTATGTTGACTTAAGTTTTGGCAAATAATGAGTGTGGGTGTGTTAGTGTCACATGGACATTGATAAGTCTACTGTATGACCCTAAGTGCCAAATCAAACAGAATGTATGAAAGAATTTACATTTTACACTTCTTCCGATAGGTTTGTTTGGCCACTCTTATTTTTATCAGGTGAATTTGAGGGGGAGGGTTCTTCCCTCTATGAATTCTTTTATTGCCTTAAAATCAAGGACTTTTTATTACTACAGTAAAGCTTAGAAAAGTAAATAATGTTTAACTAAGTATGAATAAATAGATCTAAAATGAACTTACCATGAGAGTATTTCCAATCATGTAACATAAGAAGTTATAGAGTCAATTCCATAATGTGCAAAAAAACATGAACCATTGATAACAAGCCATTGGATGAAACATAGATTTCTATTGATAATGAAATTTTACAAGGTGATCGGTAACAAAAGTAAACTAAGTACAATATGGATTTTGGATATGAATAGGTTAGTTTTTTTGGAGTGCAACCCTTCTTTTGATCTTCGAACTCTTATTTATAGAGTTTTGATTTAGTTATAACCTTCGTACAAGTGTCAATCTCTAGTTTCTTTCTTCTCCTGCGTTTGGTAATTGTCCTATAACTTCTTCTTTTCTCTTTTCCTTCCATCTGATCTTTATTTGAATTTCAAATCTATCTGTAATGGCATCTTTAAGCCATTATCTCTTTTAACCGCCTTTATTAATCTCCATCCACGTGGCCTATTTTTTGCCACATATCGTAGCAGTAATTTTATGGTGTAAACAAAACTGCACTTCAGAAAGCTTAGAGTCAAACTAAACCTTTGGCCTTAACCCTGGCCTAGTTTGAGGGGGCGTGTAGATGGTAAGATACTAGAGATGGAAGATTTAAATCCACATAGAAGGAAAGACGTATGAGATTCAACATCTCCCATAGTGCTTTCACCTACCTTGTATATTTGTAAGATATTTTACCTTGTGTAGCTATCGTATCTTATTGTATCTTACCATATATCACCATAAGATTCTCAACGAATCATTCCATGTTTTATTATAATTGTGTCTTTATATAGTGAAAGGAGACTACAATACAACTCACCTTGATTTGGTGAAGTTATTTCAAGTCTGAAGCTTTTAATCAACAACCCTTAGGACTTAATAAACCCTAATAGCAGTTAATCCCATGGCTACCTTGTCTTTATTTGGATATCTACAGCACCCCTACCTACAACCATCCCCTACCTATTTGCATCTTTGCAAAACACCCGCATCATAACATAAAAAACACTTACACCAACCCTCTAGAGTCAAACTAATTGGATGGATGTGATGATCATCTGGCAAGATTGTTTTTGGCTCCTAATACTAGTTCGAGGAGTTTAATGTCATATTGAGTTTGGACCACTTGGGTGTTTGCAACATGTTTGAGTACTATATGAGAAACCCACATTGAAAATAATGGAAGTTCTTGATCTTTTTCTAAAAATAAAACACATTCATTAGACTAGGAAAAGGCACAGTGAAAGCAACTACATCATTACAAAGTACCTCCCTCTAGCCAAAAGGGAGGAGATAAAGACCAAAAATTCAATTAGGACATCTTAAACCAAACCTAGCTAACTTGTGGGAAACCATATTATCTTTCCCAAAACACTTCATTATGAATTGAGAATCACTTTCCAGTTGTATATTTTCAGCTCCCATGGACAAGCCCTTACAAGGCTACTTGATATTTTACTTCTACAAGAGAGACAAGAGTCTCCTTTTCAGCTCTAGCAATGATTAAGTGATAATCACTCTTAATTTAAAAGTCTTTTTCCTTGTCTGTTGTGGCCATTAAAATCTATCTTGAGAGTTTTCAAGTGGAGGGGCCCATCCTTGATGAACTTCAAAAGATAATCAACATGCTTGATGAAAATACGATTTTTTTTTTATGTTAAAGCTTCCATCTTAGAAAAATACTACATTTGAGTTTTCCATATGAACCGGCTTGTTATAACAATTGTTTCTATGTGTTTGTTTCCTTCTTGTTTGGATAATGTTTAGCTAACTTATATCCATTATAGGGAGGATGGGTAATTGGTATGATTACTCTACTTGATAAAGACACACACAAAAAAAAATTCAGCAAGGGAGAATTTAACCTAGGAAGCATGGATACTTTAAAAACCTTGGAATGTCCAAGTCCGACACATATCAGACTCAGACATGCCTCGGATACTTCTACATGGGTGTCCCCACCATGTTAGAGAATAAAAAAGTTATTTTTTTTACTAGGCGAAGACATGTAGGGAGACTTAGGACATGAGAGCTAAGCAATTTTTGGTAAAATGACTAGAAGCATTGATTAACTAGAGAAATACTAAGAAAAAAGAAGGGTATTATTGTAAATATAGTTAAGAATAAAATAAGAGGGGAATGGAGGGCATCAGGTTGCAAAACTGATGACCCAACCCTGCTATAAGAGAGAAGGGAAGAAGAGGAAAAGATGATAAGGAAGAAGAAGAAGAAGGGAGGAAGAGGAAACACATCACATGCTTTAGCCTTCAGGTAAGTTAGGGCTTCTTAATTTCTTGGTTATTTGACTCTAGATTGATTTCTCACTTCTTCTTCTTTTTTTTTTCATTACCACGTCTTTGATTTGGGGAATAAGCTTTTCTGGCTTTTTGTTGTCCTCTCCTCCTTGATTTCTTTTTTTTAGAGTCTGTTAGACAACTACACAACTATCTCACAATTAGCGCTGACTAAGAACAAACCTCTACTGCTAATTGATTCATGCTCCATTACTTGTTATTTATCTTTTAGACATAAAATATAGCTAAAAATAGTAATTAATTAATTGTTATATCCCTATCATATTGTATCCTGCAATTTCAAGAATTGTTTTGTCGCCGTGTTCATATTGTATTGTACCCGTGTCAGTGTTCATGCTTCCTAGCATTTAGCTAAACAATACATTGTTGTCTCAATCTCCTGCCTACATATAGGCCACCTTGGATCCACATCCACCTATCTAGGATTTTCCTTTATCAGTAAGTCTTACTTACAATCCCTCTAGAGGAAATTCTTGAATTTTGGGGGAATCTCTCCCCCCAAATTTTGCTTCAAGGAGAATGAGGGGTTGGCTTAGGCTTCGACAATTGGGTGCTAGGTCTCCAAATTGTAGGCAGACTTAACTAAGAAGTCACCATTCTTATCATGATACTACATTAC
>JAOXJP010146701.1:0-13214 GCA_025762735.1 Platanus orientalis | reverse complement strand
GAACAAGGGAGTTGTTGATTTTTCAAAAGGCAAAATACCAAGAATGTTGGGTGGAGAACAAATCTCAATAATAAAAACTTAATTCAATAATTAAATAATAATGCCTCAACTCGATTACAATGTAGAATTTAAAGAGCTAAGACCCTTAGACCCAAAATAGAAACTTCCTAAACAATTTTGATTTCCTACTACATTAGGAATCACTAAAATAAATAATCAAGAAATTTCTTAAAGAGTTACATCAAATATGCAACAATTAGACGTTTCCTAAAATATCAAAAATTACAACAAAAAGTGACTGTTTGAGGGCCTAAACGATAGATTTTGGTGGCATTTCAGACCACAAACTGAAATTTCAGTTTGAGACATCATGGAGCTCATCGAGCCAGTCATTCTGAGGTTTTGAGTACTTGTGAGTCACAATCATATATCGGGAGCAAAAGTAATGGCTGTTCAAAGTTTAGGGGCCAAGTTTGACTTCTAATGATCAATATGCTCTATGAACCAGTTGGCAACTTGCTGCACTACATCAGATTTATACACCCCTCCCCTCAAAAAAAGTGTAAATCACTTTTCAACATAGTGTGTCAACAAATCTGGGTGCTGGAGATGAAAATGTGGGAAGGCATGTAAGATTTATGTCCGTACACATCTATGTTTTACTCCATCATCCAAATTTTACAGAGATTGTCTGGTTCTAGTTGGGTTGGTAGGAGATGCTGAGAACATAAATAACCTTAGGATCCATGAAGCCAAATGCACAGAGATGAGGAAGATGCCACCAGCAATAGTCGAGAGACTTAACAAAGTGAATTCACCCCGTTTGAGGATAGGCGGTTCAACGGCAGGTGATTTCGTTTATATATATATATACAATCCTTCGTATCTGGAAGAGATTTTCTTCTATGAATTCACTAATGGCATCTGCGAATGGAAGTACAACAATGAAAAGAAATAAATTAATTCTGCTTTCAAATGTATTATACCTCACACTCACTCCATAGGAAACGAATAGAACTGGATATAGAACACTCCAAAACTCTGTTTTCATTGCAAAAATCCAACCTGAAGATAAAGTAAACTTCAAGACGAAATTAGTGGTATACACTGTTATCAAGATTAATGTTCTGCATTCTTGCTTCCTGGGTTTTAGCAGGAAATTGTAAAGCAGAACGTAGAAAGTTTGACTGTAGTTCAAAAACACATCATGTGTCAATATGTGGAACTTGTGTACATAAGCTTTTTTCATCACAGACAACCAATCTCCTAAACAAAGATGGAAATCGTGTTTAAAACTCCGAACTACATAATTTGTACTTCTTGATTGTGACAAGAACACAGCTTCCTGATTGTCACCCAATGACTCCCAGGCGTTCATTTCGTCATCATCGCATGGCCTAAGTTCTGTAATCTCTATGTCCACGACCATTGGCAGCGTCTAGAGACGTGGTAGGGATGCACTTGCATCATTATCCACAGCCTCCTCCAGATTCTGTCAGTATGAATGTGGTGGCCCTCCCTCATTCTGTCAGCAACCTCACTCTCCACGTTCCATGAAATTATCGTGAATTTGCATGGTTTCCTCTAAAGTCCATGGTTTCTTATTGATATGCATATGTGGTTTAGTCCCACAAGAGGGGTTTGTGACGCGATAAAGATAAGTTGGGATCGAACACAAGAATTCTAGATAAATGGTTTCTTTTCCTTTTCTGATTTATTTCCTCTATTGGATTTGACATGATACGCAGAAGTCCTAACTCGAAACACATGCACAGCTGATAAATTTTCAAAATGTAGGAGGAAAGTGGCAAGTCCTAGTGAACAACCAAACGACATCTTCCCCTAAAGAATAGAAAAGTGACCTGAAAGATTCAAGAGCATCCTCAGTTTAAAGCCCATCAACAGAAACGTTACAGATGTGAAGATAAAAAGGAGAAAACGGTATTTAATGCAGAAAGAGAACTAAAATGGATAACCAGAAGTAAAACCCCATAAAGAAACCATGAAGCGTACAAAACCTAGCAGACAAAACAGATGAAGAGATGGGAAAGAGTGGTAGAAAACAAGAGGTATTTATAGATGTCTTTTTAACTATTGTTGAATAATGCAGATTCCTACATTTATGAGGACACAGAGAAAAATAAATGGAAAGAGCCATTTTCAGCATAACAATGATATGGCCAGCTGGATTTCTATTTCCAAGAGATTTTGTGACAACTACGCACTAATGCACATGCTTCGTTGATTATTACAATTGTTTTATGTTGAAATGGTAGTCTTGATCCTCTACAGGCGTTAAACTACCCTTAACGCACTGCAACTGTCTACAGTGCGACATGTAGACAAAAAATTCAAATTTGCACTAGTGTTTAATATTTTGTGTGTGTAAGTCTCCCACTATAGACAACTGCAATACGTTGAGGGCACTTTATTTGGTTACAGAGGATGAATGGCTAAGATGGTTTGACATGAAAGGAAAGATTGCACCCTTCTTGTAGTTTACATATATAGACACAAAATGCTTGCTCTAGGGCAGGACCCACCATATAACAGAAATGAGTCAGACAACGGATTTTGGATAGAAAGATTGAATGCAAACAGGTGATCATAACCATCCGATCCATTATTTTAATTTGGAAGCAAAATAAAGCATTAAATGTTTAGAATGTAGTTTAGAAAACACGTAAGATTTGGTTATTCAATCAAAATCATTAACTATAACTTACCTACAAATTGGCCTACTATGCAACAAAACACTCCATGGATTGGTGTCTTGTTAGAAGTTTAGTTGGTGAATTATTGACAATTGAATATGATAACCACATAGGGAGTGTACAGTTTCAAGTTTCAAAGTGTTCATCAGTGTACTACCAAAAAAAAATAAAAATCTGTTCAACAATGATTTAAATGATGTGAGGACCAAGATCGACCGTAAATCGCTTGGAGCATGTGGCATGGCATGTTGTGATATAAGAGGTAAGGTTTGAAGAGGTGGATTGGTGTACCGCATCTTCAACAAATCTAAAAGTGATCTCTCGGTCCCATGACCCATGTAGATCTGTACTGATGTTATATGATTCCTATTCTCCTAAGGGATTTGGATATCTATGTGAAAGAGGGTCTGCAGTGTCCTAAAAATCTAGCCCAACTATGTGAGATTTTATACTAGGAACTTTGGGGAAGCCCCCTCTAATTAGAGGAAACACTCCTGTAACGACTTAGACAATGAAAAGAAATTTCATTAGGATTAGCATAATAGTTCTAATAACACATAGAGTTCCTATTTTTCCATAAGATTCAACACACCTTTCATCGGTTACGGAAAGGACAAAGACTAGGGCCTAATACTTTCCAATCCTAAGTGGAACACAACCGAAAATCTAGCTACAAAGGGACTTCCAATAAAAAATGAATGGTAATTTCAAGATGATCACCACACCTTAGATATTATTTAGGTCTAAATCCGAAGAATGGCACAAAGTGTTAAAATGGTGGTTAAACTTAAAAGGAAAGATTGCACCCTTCTTATAGTTTACATTTATGAACACAAAATGCTCACACTAGGGAAAGACCACCATATAATAGAAATGAATCAACAATAGATAGTGGATAGAAAGATTGGATGCAAATAGGTGATCACAACCATCTGATCCATTGTTTTAATTTTGAACCAAAAATAAAGCATTAAACGGATAGAATTTAGTTTAGAAAGTACGTAAGTTTTGGTTATCGGATCATGATCATTAACTATGACTTACCTACAAATTCTCTGATTATGCGGCACAACACTTCATGAATTGGTTTCTTGTTAGATGTTTAGTTGGTGAATTATTAACAATTGAAAATGATAACCATATAGGGAGTGTACAGTTTCAAGTTTCAAAGTGTTCATTTGCCTAGAGGATGTGGTGTGGTATGTTGTGGTAAAGATGTAAAGTTGGAAAAGATGGATGGGTGTACCACATCTTAAATTAATTAAAAAGTGATCTCTTGGTCTCGTGACTCCGGTAGATCTATACTGATGTTATATGAGTCCTATTCCCGTAAGTGTTTGGATATCAATGTGAGGGAGGGTGTGCAGTGTCCTAAAAATCTAGCCCAACTATGTGAGGTTTTGTACTCATCTGTGTATAATGGAGTCGCCATTAGTCATGGCAGTGTGACTAGACACTTTGAGGGTACTTCGGGGAAGCTCCCTCTAAGAGGGAACACTCCTGTAAGGACCTAGAAAATGAAACAAGAATTTCACTGGAATTAGAAAAATAGTTCTCATAACACACAAAGTTCCTATTTTTCCATAAGACCTAGAACATCATGATATAGCAGATAATAAATGCCTAATAAAAACCAAATCAGGGTCATTGGAATTAATCTACCTTTTCATCCGTTACGGAAAGGACAAAGCTTGGGGCCTAACAATTCCCAAGCCTAAAGAGAACACAACCCAAAATCTAGCTACAAAGGGCCTTTAAATAAAAAAAAAAAAATGAATGATAGCTTCAAGATGATCACTACACCTTAAACTGTTAGGTTTTTGTATTGTCAATGTCCATGCATAAACCAATGTGTGTGCAGTGGTCAGGTTATTTAGGACTTTATGATGTAAATTAAATACCCATGTAAGTCCAAGAAGAGAGTCTGAGAAAACACCAAGAAGATGGACTCGAAGCTGGAATGACCAAGCCAAAGAGACTCAAACATTGTTGAAGAATTCTTAAGTCTCAAGTGCTAGCTACCTCAAGGAAGCTAACATCTAGAATTTGAGGGTAAAATCGTAAAATATTGGTCAGGGATAATGGGGTGTTTAGGTATGGACTTAACCTTAGGTGGACTTAAAGTGAATTAAAAATGGATAGCCCAAACCTATAAAAGGTTCCATAAAGATTGGACTAAGGATAGACCAAAATTGAAAAAAATTAAATTGTGCTGAAAAGGAAATATGACTCAACTTAAAATAGTCATATCTTTTGATCCAAGTGTCCACTCATGAGCCATAAGTACTTAAATCAAAAGGCTTGACAAGATCCTTTGAAAATGAAAAAATACGTGTTTAATATTTTCAAACGGCTATACTTTTTACATTTTGAAAAGAGACATTAGAGATATTTGAATGGGTTTCTCCACTCTATAAATAGAGGCACTAACCCCAATGAATATAGAACTCCTATGCTTGAACAAATAGTCAAGTCTTGGTAAAAGAGAGTTAGAGAGAGCCAATTAGCCTATGAATTAAACCATTGTTGGTCTATGACCTTGATAGTTATTCTACATAGTTAAATCCATTTAAGGTCACTTATAAACTTCCCAAAATTCTTTAGTTACATTTGTTGGGAGCAAAGAGAGCATTTTTACAAGTTAAATTTGCCTACACAAGAGGCATCTTGAAGAACAAAGATTTTTTCATCTTCAACTTGTTCGTAGCCTTTCTCGGAGTCACCAAAAGTGGATTCTAAGCTTTTGTTGGAGTCACCAAAACCACGTTCGTAAAGCACTTGTCAAAGTCACCAAGTGCGGGTCAGTCCATTAAAGTCACTAGACGGAATGTGCCCACTGGAGTCACTAGGAGCACACTTACAAGGGAGTGAATTTTCTGTTACTTGTAAGTAAATCCTTAGGTTTATTAATTTTTTCTATAATAGTTAGTGATCTATTAATATAAATTAAATAGGCTCGGAGGAGCCGGTTGGAGAGTGGACGTAGGCTGGAGGGCCGAACCACTATAAATTTGTGGTGTTGTGGTTTGGTTGCATTTTCTCTTTAGTGATTGTTTATATTTATTTTGATTATGCAAAGCAGCCCAACACACTAAGTGACTCTAATTAAGGTTAAAATTAAAATATTAACTTAACAACTTTAGAGAATTTATCAACTCTGCTCCCGCTCTGCTATTGACTATTTTATAGTGCATGACAGAGCCCTGTGGTCTATGATAAATTCATGGAAAAGATATTTACTTAATTAAAAGAATTTTTGCTACATAATTAATTAAAAAATTAAGTAAATCATAAAGAGGGTGAATAAATTATTTTAAAAAAATCTAAGGATCCTATTCACCCCCCTCTAGGATCCATTTCGGGAATTTCATAAATATCAATAAGTATCTTGAAAGCAACAGAGGAAGCATTAGTCATATTAAAAGGGATTTTTTCAAAGACTATCTTATTTCATGCCTTCCAAATATTCCAAGCAAAGATAACAACAATACACATGATGTCAGTGCGCTCATGTTTTAATAGGAGTCATATTACACCACATAATGATCCAATCCATAAAGGCAAAATTAGAATTGATGACAGTTTTGAGGCTAAGAGGGGAAGCAAACCAAATTAGAGCAACCACATTACACTTCACAAGACAATGCATCTTTAACCTCTTTACACAAAAGGCAGAGATTAATGACAGGGGTTTTCCTTCTGAGAAGATTTTCTTTTATATGGAGAGCTTCTTTACATGCACGCCAGACAAAGCGTTTTACTTTGGGAGGGATATTAAGTGACCAAATGATCTTCCAAGGTGGTTGAGTTATGGATAGGGGAAGGGCCTAGGAGGGTAATAGGCTCATTGGTAGGAGACTGGGATGATGCAACGAATAGAAATATACAGATTCAACAGAGAAATAACCCTTTTTTTAGGCCTCCAAATGAACCGAACACACATGGGGGTTTGGGGGATTGGGATTCTCTAAATGAGATATATTTTCAAAGGAGAAATCCAATTAGTAATAGACGAAAGGTTCCAAGATCTTGATTCATGATCAATCAGTTAATGGACTCTATGAACCTAAGGATGTTCATGGGACATTGGGGAAAGTATGAAATTATTCATATTTGGGATCCATTGATCACACAAGATATTGATATTCCTCTCATCCCTGACATTCCAAAACAAACCCTTAACAAGGAGATATCTGCCCCTTAGGATACTCTTCCAAACCCAAAAGCAATTATTTTGACATTTTATGGAAAGGAAAGAACCCCTAGGGAAATAAAAAGCTTTGAGAATTTTGATCCAAATACAATTTAGATTGTGAAGAATTCTCAAAGTTTGCTTGGCCAAGAGAGCATATTAAAATTTTGGAGATCACAGAAACCCAATCCCCCATCCCTTTTTCTTTTTTGGAGCTTATCCCAACCAATCCAATTAATCGTTTTATCGTTTTTCCCACTACCCCACCGAAA
This sequence comes from Platanus orientalis, assembly GCA_025762735.1. Taxonomy (NCBI): domain Eukaryota; kingdom Viridiplantae; phylum Streptophyta; class Magnoliopsida; order Proteales; family Platanaceae; genus Platanus; species Platanus orientalis. Next base: position 6,036 of record JAOXJP010146701.1, on the reverse strand, counting down.
CTTATACTGAATAGAGTTGATCAAGTTGCAAATTACTTTGGGAAGAAGAAAACACGACATAACATAAGTAGGGATAACAACCACGACAAACTTGAGGAGGACTTCTTTACTCGCTTGAGATAACTGTTTTCATTTCCAACCTTGGACTTTTGAGTCTCGTCCTATCCTCAATGTAGGAGAACAAGAAAAATTTATCCCTACCTATGGAATATAGAAGACCAAAATAAGATCCAAGATTTTGAGCTTGTTTGATCCTCAAATTACTCAAGATAATTCTTTTGAATTAAAGATGACTTCAGATTTTTCTTAATTAATAGTTTGACCCGAAGCCTCACCAAACTGGGAGAAATAATCCTTGGTCACATTAACTTCTTGGGGGATACTTTAGAAAAGATGTAACAATCGTCAGCAAACAAGATATGGGAAATGGCCAAACATGAACGGTTGATTTTAATTCTAGAAATCGCATTTGATCTTCCAAGACTCATTAGAGAAGCAGATAAGCCCTCAACACATAACAAGAAATGGAAAGGGGAAAGGGGATCCCCTTGTCTAAGGCTCCTTGAAGGGGAGATCACTTTCCATGGGGAGCCATTAACCAAGGCTTTGTAAGAAACAAAGCCAATGGACTTTTTAATCCACCATCTCCACTTGTCATTGAAGCCCACATGTTCCATCATAGCAAGGATCATAGGTCATTCCACTCTATCATAAGCCTTGCTCATATCTAATTTGATGGTCATATGATGGTTGTTTGATTTATTTTTCTTGAGGAAATTGAGGACTTCATGGGCAATCAAAGTATTGTCCGAGATTTGGTACCCCTTAACAAAAGCACTCTGGTGAGGGGAAATAATTTCGGGGAAAACCTCTTTCATTCTATTGACCATAGTTTTTAAATAATCTTATACAAAGCATTACAAAGACTGGTCGATCTAAAGTTTGAAATGGATTTAGGGACTTTTATCTTTGGGATGAGGGCGATAAAAATTTGATTGATAGAATTTAGAGGTGAGCTTTGGTTAAAGAATTCTTTAATAGCCCCCGTGATGTCCACCCCAACAATATCCCAATATTCTTGAAAGAAACCATCCGGAACTAGGACCTTGAGCTTTCCCATCTAAAAAACAACATTCTTTTTTCCTTATCACTGAAGTCTCTATTCAGGAAGGACTTGGAATCATCCAAAAGGGAAATATATGAGTTCTTTGTAACATTATGAATCTAATTGGAGGAGGGCTCGTAACTTTGTGTATGTCTTCCTAGCCTTGAATCCAATCCCCTTTATCATTTTAATGGTCAGAATTTTGTTGCAAACCCTTTTAACAATTGTGAACAAATGATTTTTTTTTTTTGAATTTCTATCATTCCATTTCAGCCAATTAACCATTGTTTTTTAGGTCCATCTAATTTCACTTTTCTTCAACCAATCATAAAGATTTGACTCCTCATCATTTATATGTTTCACAAGAAAAACGAACTTTCTTATTTTTATTTATATTTTCAATTCACACACACTAATCTCTCTTGGAAGGAATAAACAAATTCAAGAGACGAAAGTACTCAAATGTTATTTTAATTTTTAATTATTCTTATTCTTACCCAATACTTCAAATATTCAAATAAAAAAGATATATTTGGTCAAATTATATAACAAAGAAGCTAGTAAAAATTAATATTTGAATATTAAAGTTTACAACTAAGATTTTATACAGAATACGTAAGTTTTAATATTCCATTATTATGCTAATTGGCATTCTATTATTATCTTTTATTTTTTATTTTTTTATGATTACAACAAATAATATCCATAGAGAAAGCAAAAAAAAAAGTTAACTAAGGCTGCGTTTGGCAGCCACCTGTAATGCAATCATTTAATTTGTGTTTCCCAGGCTTTTGTAGCCCCAATGGGATGGTTTTGCAATGAAACCATTCAGATTTGCACTGAATTGTGCCTGATAACATTAATCATTTCATTTTATAGAAAAACCTGAGATACCTTCATTTCTAATTGTAGTTAACAAATCAGTATAAATTTGAATTAGTTCATTACAAATCATCATCTCATGGCTACAAATGCCTTGGGAAACTCAAATGAAATGATTACATTTCAGGTGACTGCCAAACAGGCTATAAAAAAAAAATACTCGAACGGGATATGAATCATGTTATAACCAATTTCTTGACCCAATAGAACAAACATATGCTTATGGGAAAAGTTATGATACCCGCTTTACCATTTCATATAGAGCCTAAAATAAAAGTACTAAACTAGCCTTAATCAAGTCATTAAAAGTTAACAAACTAACTACTAATCTCACATAAATTTTTAAATTTTTATTTAGACTGTCTCCTCAATTTTGATTAATTATATCATAAATATTGATGAGGATATAAAGGTAACAATCACTATAAATTATTCTCTTTGGACATTTAGAAAACAACTAAAAGGAAAATGTATCAAAATGGAAGAAATATATTGATAATGAATAAAAACAAATTATTTTGAACAATACATGTCCACATGTGTTTTACATCCAACTATAGCAATGAACAACTTCTCAATTTTGAACAACTTCCATGCCCATAACACATTCGCTAAAAATTTGAAAAATAAAAGTTATTGGATAATAGAAAGCTTTTTCGTTATCCAGAATAATAAAAATTATGTGAAAAAAATGGAATTATATGAATCAATATCATTCAATATATTAGATAATTTAATTTATGAGAAGTATGATTTACATTCACTTCAAGTTTTGAACTGATCAATGTAAAATGTAGAATTGATCAGTTCAAAACTAGCTGTTGTGTAACATAGAATTGTAATTCTTCCACATACATATTTTAAAATTGATACTATTTTTCTGTTTTAAAAAAGAAAATAGTTTAAGCACAAGATACAAGGTTTTTATTTACCTAGAAAAAAAGATTTAAAGATGCAAGGTTTAAGGGTTTAGCTTTCCTATTTGCAAGTTTTCAAAAGTTTTGGGATGGGTTGTGTAAGTTTCTCTATTAATTCACTTTACAATACATGTCTTCTTTTTCTTTTAGCTTATGTACATGCATAATTCAATAGTCTTTTATTATTATTATTAATTTTTTTTAAAGATGTTCCATAATTCTAAAGGAGGTTAAGCCTTCTTTTTATTTATCTACTCAAATTTCTAGCATAACAGAACAAATGTATGGTTTTAATCAAAATCACTCATAACAGATTAACCGTATAATTTAACCAAAATCAGTAATGCAAACATTGTTCTTCATTGCACATGACAAAACCATCTCCACCCACTTTCCCTTGTCTTGTCACCTATCGTTGTTACCCCTAACTCTCACAAATGCATTCATTTTTACTATATTAATTAAAATCTATTTTAAATGATCATTACTATGATAATAATAATGAACAATTGGAATTACTGGACTGGAATGTATGTTCTGTGAAATTTGGATTCATCTTCTTTTCTTCTATACACACTTAAATTTCAATCTTCATCAAGCGGCTCGGCCTGAGGTATTGAACAGTCAAGAGAGGTTGCATCTGGTCCAGAATATGAAACATGGTGGCTCTGCTTGAGGTTCATGCAAACTCAGCTTGGTTGTACAAGAAAGGAAAAGTTGGCACTGGCGGTGAGTCGGCTGAGCCAGTCTTGGCTTGAATATACATAGAACAGAGTTCTTGCCTCTTCATCTTAGTTCATTTTCTATTCTGGCAATAATTCCTCTTCCACAAAATCTACTAAAGATAATCGAGCTTCGCCCTTACCTTCCTTGCTAAGTCTCTGCATCATTTGATCATTGCCTCCGTTATCTATATTGCTTTCCAACTCAACCTCCTGAATTGAGCCTATGGAATCTTGTCCCACTGGTTGTATCATATCATTGCTGGTATCATTGTCCTCATATTTGTATGGTTTCCGGCAGATGCAAGAGGATGGAAATTCATGGAACTCGCCTCGTCCTGGTCTCATCTCCTCTGGCTCTCCCATAAAACCTTTCTGGCATGATTTCACCTTCCTGGCAAATGTATCCCAGTCCATCTGCTGCCGCGCCATGAATAATGCACTCAGTTTCTTTGCATTTGGCCGGATGGTCCTCTTATGTCCCATGTACCTCCTTTGATCCATGACATGAAATCAGTAAAATTAAGTGAGTGGAGTAGTAGAGGTAACATTAAGTATAGGATAAAGAAAAGGTGGGATTAAAGTCCAAAGGGAAATAAGTACAATCATCATAAATTGGTAACAAAAATAACACCTAAAAGAAAATCATTTTCAATGCAGTATATATAAACAAATTCAAAGGAGTTCTAAGAAGTTGGTTTTAAGAATTTTGCCCAGCAAAAAGTCCACATAAAAGCTTCAAATCTTGCAAGTATTGGAAATCCTCAAACTCATCAACTAATCATATGGTTCCATGGTTGTGACCTCCCAAAATTATAGTACAAATGTTAAGTTCCACAAAAAGTAACATTCAAGGACCCTTTTTTTGTTATCCTCACCCAGTTTGTCTTAAGAAAACAAAAATTCAAAGATATATCATTTCCTCTTTAAGATCCGTTATATAAAGGACATTTTAGTTTTCTTTGACCTTTACAAAACACCTAATCTTACTTCTTTAAGAAGAACCATATCCAACTCAGGCTAGAAAATACTGCCAATGACACTACAATGCGTTGGCTTTTCAGGAACCAACTCCAAAGATATCCAAGATCTGGTTACTAGATCTTATTTTTCTTACAATAAAAAAATAATAATCAAACTTACCTATAGAAAAAGAGAAGATAGACTTCATAAGCCACATGCCTTAATGAAAACACTGGAAACATCCTTCAGAATTAAATTACTCTAAATAATTTTGAAAAATTATTTACATAACATAACCTAGCTAGGATTTAATTGTCCGGTCCAATTAAGCAAGAGGTTCACACCCAATAGTAACTCTCATTGGAGACAGTAGACTCCATATTATTATTTGATAGACTACAAAATTTAATTTGGACAACCAAACATTACTTTATTGGTTCATTGGTTGGTAAAACAAGGCACCTCAAAAAAATTCCAAAGGAAGCCACCCAAGTCTAAAGGTGAAAGGGCTAGTAGCGTGTGTAATTGAGATACTCTATTAACTCCGGCAGTAGTTTCCCAACTTCTCCCTCAGTGACTAATAAGCATGTGCAGTTGCACATATTCATATATGGATATGGAGTATCACTTACTGAGATTTACAATCATCTCACATATTGATAGCCATAGAAATAAGCTAGCTTAATGTATCCTAGCTATGAATTATTTATGTCAATGAAGTTCTGGATGATCAGGTGCTCCCAATAATGACACCCGTTCTCCTATTGTGCTCTGTAGAAGCCCAATACCCATTATAAAGATTGCAGTATATGGTGCAATAATAAATGGAAACAGCATAGTAGAATATCGTAACATCAAAAGTAAAACATCAACACCAAACTCAAGGTAATGGAAGATCTTGATTGGTTTTTCTAGGAAACAAGCCCAGATCCTCCTCTGAGGCATAGCCTACTGCACCAAACAAAATAAGGGAAAAAGCACCTAAGGGTGTCTCACTAAATACATCATTGACAGTCCTGTACTGGTTTGCCAATGGTATATTTACCAAAACACCTTTCAAATGCTTTTTTCCCTCTCGTAATTGACCCTGCAGGGCAAACTCAAAAATAGTAACAGTAAATACTCCTAAAACTCAAACCCATCCACTTTGCACCAACATTGTAAGTCTCATTCTAAAATCCCATGCAGTGGCGCTGCTAGGGACCTCCAAAATGGCATTTTCAGACATCCAACATGCAACCTCTACATAATCTAAGTACCCATTCTGATGCAGCCAATGAGAAGTGATTGCTCTATGTGCCACCCCAGAGGGCACCATTCAAGACACATGAAGAATTAAGTTATTTGAAGACCCTTAGAATTTTTAGAATAGTTTTTAATGGTTTTAGAGCTGTTTTTATTTAATTAGGAATGTTTTTAGTTTGATTTTATGTTGGGAAGGGTTTAT
>JAOXJP010146690.1:0-13214 GCA_025762735.1 Platanus orientalis | reverse complement strand
CCTCATTTACAATTATGTATATAATATATAATATATATCCATCAAACACACTATGCTATCATCTAATAGTAAACTAAAATCCAATGTAAATAAATATAATACATAGCACAAGAACAATGTTTATTTTCTTTCAATTAACCATTTTTCTAAACTTTATTAATAATCAATTTAAGAATTCTAAAATAATGAGAGAAGAAAATTTATTTTAATGAGCTTGAAAATAATCTAAAACTCAAATATACTAGATGTAAAAAGAACACATAAATAAATGGAAGATGCTAGCTTGCTAAGTTGGTAATAGACCTAGGTGTTCAAAACCCTTCTTCACCAATAATTAACTATAAAAAACAAATAAATAAATAGATAATTGTTGGTGTTTAATTTTGTGACTCCTTGTTAAGAAGAGATTTGAGATTTGGGATTTGTTTTGGAGGGGCATAACATGGTTTTGTTTTGTAGGGGGCATAACATGACAACTTTGGAAGCTGATGGCCACTAAGTCTATCATGTGTTACAATGAAACCGATAGCTTCTTTAAATCCAAAATCAACATCAAAGGAATTTCCACACCCACATCATCAATCTAGTATGCTTAATGTTATCCCATAATCCTAAATGGAAGATAAATCATTTCCACTCAACGCATCCAAATCATGAATCAAGAAAGGAAAACAACCTTAGGGCTCAACAGTACTGTGAAGGCTTCTTTAAATCTAAAATCAACATCAAAAGAAATGCCACACCCACATCATCAATCTAGTATGCTTAATGTTATCCCATAACCCTAAATATAAGATAAATCATTTATGCTTAACACATCCAAATCATCAATCAAGAAAGGAAAACAAACCTTATGGTTGAACGGTGTGAGATGGAGATTTCAAGAGATTTGGCTGGCTGCAAAGAGATTTAGATTGTTGGAGGACAAACCTAAACAAGATCAAACACGATGGACTGCTCCAGCCAGCGGTGGGAATACGTGTTGACACAGCCGACTACGATGGCTATAATCCTGATCTCTTTAGTTTGGAGAGGGTGGGAGCTAGAGCAAAGCCTGATCAGTGTCAATTGATCAATATGATTAATCAAGCAGATGAAACACCTCTACCTCTAGTGGAAGAATCAATGCTAACTTCTTCACCACCACCACTTCTACCACTGTTCCCTATGTCAACCTTGCTCACTTTTCTGCACCGCTACCGCAAAACCACTTCTTCACGAAAATCCCTTTCTCACCTATTTTTGGGTGATTTTACCTCCTAAAATCAAGGGGAAGATTAGAGTGAAAGGGATGATTTTGATCAATGATAAAAATTAGGGCTTTTTGAGAACAAAAATAGAGAAAGAGAAGATGATGATGATCAATTTACTAGGATCAATTTTTTGTAAACATGATTAAGTGCTTGGGTGTGGACGTGAGAAAGGGAGAATGGATGAATCATCTCCTGTTTCCTACAAAACCAAAAACCAAAAAACTTTAAAAAATTCAGAGGAAAATAGAACATGATGGGGAGGGGATTAGATTGAGAGAGAACTGTAATTGATTAGAGCTTGAGTGAGTGAATGCCAGGCAGCAAGACGGACTAAGACACTAAAGGGTCGACTTACCATAATCAAATTTTTATAAACATGATCAAGGGCTTGGGCGTGGATGTGAGAAAGGGCTTCGAGAATGGATGAATCGTCTACTGTTTCTTGCAAAACCAAAAACAAAAAAAAAATCAGGGGAAAATAGAACATGATGGGGAGGGAATTAGAATGAGAGAGAACCGTACATACCTGATCAGAGCTCGACTGAGTGAATGCCAGGCGGCGAGACTGACTGAGACTGGAAGGGTAGGGAATGAAATAGAAACCAAGACCGAAAGGGCAAGAACGAAATAGAAAGAGAGAATAAAAAGAGAAAAATAAAAGGAAAGAAATAACTATCGATCCCAAGAACCAAGGGATACGAGAGAGAGAGAGAGAGAGAGAGAGAGAGAGAGAGAGAGAGAGAGAAAGAGCTTCAGTTTAGGTGTCTATGATCGTCTAATTAATTTAAATGCACTTAAGATATCGCATATCTTAGTTAGGAGCTCAATTGTTTTTAGTTAGGGGTTGTGTCCCTGGTGGCATGTATTCCTCATGCATTCCTCCTTTGTGCTTTGTTTTTTCTTTGAAATAAAATTTCACCTTACTTATCCAAAATAAATAAAAAATAAAAAGATATTCCATGCCATAAATTTTGAAAATAGATTAACCAACTCTCATAAAACCTTAAGGTGTTAGGAGATATATAAATTAATATACTTCAACACCCCCTTAGGAATAACATTGTTTTCTCTTGGAAACACATTTGAAGAGCTAGGCATGGGTCCACACAATGCATACACACGTACATAATACTACATCCAAGAAAATACTTCCATCGAGATTCAAACTCATGACTAAACCTGTTTTGATACCATATTGATAATAGATTAACCAACTCTCCTCAAACCTTACGGTGTAAGGAGATACACAAATTAATATACTTCAACAATAAACTCGTCAAATTATAGTGTTTTAACCCTTTGCATGTATGTACTCAATGTGTATAGCCCAAGCTGGAATAGAGAAACTAACTAATGAAGCATAAACTTGACATGAAGGCATAGAATTAATTCATGTTTGTTTTAAGAAAAAAAATCTATAGGCAAATCCATGTTTAGAACAATCAAAAAATAATAAAATAGATTACCTCTTTTACCCATTAAATTAGTAATTGTCTAACTTTCTCCATAGACAATGTTTTCCCAATCCCGGGACACTTACATAAATATAAACTCCCTGTTTTCTCCTACTCTATGCACAACTTGCAGAACTCCAATACCTTTTTCTACTCCTCTTGACACACAATAGTCGACGGAGATGGTGCCATTGATATGTGTAGTATTTTCTTCACGATGCTCATCTGCTCTAGATCTAGATATGAAGAAAAACTAAAGCTTGATCAGGATCAACAGAACATATTTAAAAATAGAATGAAAACCAACAACAAAGATAACCTAAATCGAATCAGTTCAGTTTGCAAGATGGATATGGTCGGAGCAAAGCTAGATCATGATCAATTACGTAGATATCCTAAAGTAAGCTCAGTTCAGATTCTTCGCTTCGTGATAAAAATAAAGGGTAATTAGGTGGGTATCTACAAAAGATTAAGCTTACCTTTGGGATTCCATTTTGAGTTATGTGGGAAAATATCAGACAATCTTTTCAATGGCAATTTGGATGATTTTGCAATTATATTTGGATATTCTTTGCAAATTTTCTGCAAGATTTAAAAATCAAACCAATTTTAAACACATTCAAAATTGAAAAAATCCATGACAGAAATGGAACCATCCACTACAACTTACGTTTCCATCACTGCTTAGGCTACTACTCATGCATCTGCGAGGCGATTTCCATTTTGTCAGAGAGCAGGGATTCGATGGACTTGAGATCGAAATGCCCTGCCTGGTTTCAGATCTCAATCACCTCTTCTGGGGCAACAAATGTTCTATGGATTAAATCTCATTGGATTTCTCCACTTTGATGGATTTCTTCCCATTGTCTTCGTTTCTGCCGACGGAATGGATTGCACTGTAAAAAGTAGAGGAGCCATTTCCTATGCTCGGCATCTCCAATTTGGTTCAGATTCTAAATTCTAATTCTGGATTCTCATAATTAGATTATCATTATCAGAATCCAGAACCCATTTAGTTAAACCTAATTTTAGAAGCTAATTTCACCTTATAGAATCAAAATCCTGTTTGATTGAACAATGTTCAGAATTGATAATTCAACAGAAATTATGCATAAACTACCCATAAGTAAGATATTAGAGTACTAATGGAAATGAGATTGATCACTGGGTATAGAGAAGAACCTCGTCGAGTTTGGGATGACTAGAGAGAGATGAAGTTATTTTGAGGCTCCTGCAAGAAAATAAATAAATAAAAATTAGCAACTAATACCAAGAAGAACTACCTAAACCAATATAATAGCCAGATTCAACACACAAAACTATTCTCAAGCATCAACAACTATTCCAAAAGAATTTTCTATGCCCCAACTTAATCCCTTCTACCCAAAAAAAAATCATCTTTGATCATAACATTTGTCCCTTCTTTATTAGATATAATGTACATTTTTTAGTTAGTGAAGATGATGATCCCACATTCCAAGCCATGCTCAGCAGGCCTAAAAGCTTCTTCATCATTTCTCACACCCTACACAATTCTTGCTCATAGGGTTCCTGTTGTCATCAAGGCTAACCTAGCGCATTTGACAGGTCATACTTTCTTCTTATTTGCAGTCTCACTTTAAGGTCTTCTTGTATATTTTATAGAAACTTTTTTTTGGTTGATTTTTTCATTCAAAAACTATAAACTTGACCCACCAGCTCTTTTTTCTTTTTTTTGGTAGGATTCTGGTGGATTGCTATATCATGAAAATAGGAAAATGTAAAATTCAAAGCTACTACTACTGAGAGTGGATTGTATCCGCTCCTCCTAACAAACGCTCCTCTTTACCCCATGTCAGGGATGGGCACATCAGTGCCAACAATTGATTTTCACTTTTTTTTTGGGGGGGTGCATTTCACTTGTCGGCGCTGATGTGACCGCCCCCTAACATGGGGCAGAGAGGAGCGTTTGTTAAGAGGAGCGGATACAATCCACTCTCACTACTATTAGATGGTCTAAGGCTGTAAACGGAGCAAATTTGAATCCATCTGAATTCTCATTTGATATTCAATGGATGTTTAAAAGAGAGATTCATATTCAATTCCATCTAAAGATTTGAATTTTGGATGTGAATCCGAATATCTAGGTTGATTTTTAATTATATATTAAAAAAAAAACCTCACCATCACTATTGCATAGGTAGACAAGAAGAAGTAAGAAAGGGAAAAAAAGAAGAAAGAGAAGAAGAAGAAAAAATTATATATATATATATATAACCTATCATCGTTGTTTTTTGGCCGGAACCATACCGATGCACTACACGTGACTCCTCTTGGCTCTTCCTCTGCTTCCCCCTTTTTTCTTCCTTTTTTTTTTTTTTTTAATCTTTTTGGTAAATCACTGCTTTAAGGTTTTATCAAAATCCACAATTTTTTTTATATTTTTTTATGATGTAACCCTTGTAAATATTTCCGTCCACTTACACAAAGGTTAATCACTTTTTGCATCATGTTTCTTAGTTCTATTTTTTTGTTATGTTTTTGTTGATAATTTATTTATTTAATATTTAATATTTATTATGTGATGCCGTTGCTATAACCAAATGCAAAGGGTTGTTGAGTTGGACAGCTTAAATGATTTTTTTTGGATTTTTATTATATTTTTAAAGAAAGACATATGGACAATCCCACATTTCCTCTCTCTATGTGTTTCATCTCTTTTTTTTTTTGGTTAAAGAGCCAAGACTCAAATTCATATATTATCATGGATTACATAATGTTCTTTAAACATAATAATGGTTTTCAATACATCATCAATTGATTTAGAATTTCATAGGCCTTTAGTTTGTTTCTTTGCTACAAATAACACCAAATGGTGTGATGCATTGTTACAACTTCATAGAACAAAAAAAATTATGGTAAAGGCATTTATCATATTTCAACAATCTTGAATGATTTTTGTAATCTTCCATGGGGGTTTGACATCCTTATCAAGAAGTAACTTAGTGATAGATTGGCAATCACTTTCAATGATGGTTTCTTGTGCTTCAAGTTTAACAACTAATTGTAATCCAAGAAAAAGTTCTCATGCTTTTGGTTATTCTATTGATCCTCTAAGAATGATTTTAGCAGAACCTTCTATAAGGACACTCGAATGGTTTCTTGCAATAGTAGTTATTGCTCCATGCAGTTTAGTAGCCCCATCAACATTAATTTTAATACAGCCATGTGGTAGAGGGGACCACCTTGTTTCCCTGCTGCTATTGATAGGAGGGGAATGGGATGATTCAGTGACTCCACTTTCATGAGAAGAGTTTAATATTTGTTGATATTCATTGAACATTCTACATGTTTTATCTCTTCCACAATCATATCCATTATATTTGTTTGTCACTACAACAAAATTGGCTTTTAACAACATGTTTTAGGCAACATTTTTGTATAAATGCTGCCAAATGTAGAATTTTATAGAGGTTTTTATAAGAAAACGTTGCTAAATGGGGTAACTAGAATAAATGGCATTTTAAAAGCACTGTATAATATATAAAGACTTACAACATTTTAAAAACGCTTCCTATACTTTACGTACCGACCTTTTTTAAAACGCTTCCTATACTTTACCTACAAAATCATTATAACGAGCGTTTTTAAAATGCTGCCTATACTCCCCCACCAAAAAGACATAGGTAGTGCTTTTTAAACGCTCGTTATACTATGAATTTTAGGGTTTTTTTATACGATCAATGCAATCCCTTTCCCTCTTCCCGTGCTATCCCTCTTCACTGACATCTCTACTTCCTCTTCCTTCTGCACTCTTCCACCTACCGATCGAGGGCATTTATGAGGTTTCAAGAATTGTGAAGTGCTTCATTACTCACCCTTTCTCTTCTTCCACTCTTCATTACGTTTCAAGAATTGCGAAGTGCAGTGGTTCGACTATGAAGACTCGTAAATATTGCAGGAAGTTTTATCAAATCGACATCAGGTGTCGGATCAGATCTACGCTATTTTCATCATCTTGATTTCTTGGTTGTTCTGTTTTCATTTCACCAGTTTACGGTTTTTACAACTTTCTTTGATTTTTTATCTTTGTTTTTGGATGATTTAGGGTTATTTAGCGGGGTTTGTTAGCAAATAAAGGAAGTAGATTCACTATAGATCGTTTGGGATTTTGGTTGTTTATAGTTTGTCTGCAGATCAAATTTTGGGGGAAATGTTCTTTGATTTGGTTTTTTCTATGTGAAAATGGTGACTTTAGAGGAAAAGGATTAGATTAGGATTAGAAAGGTGCTAAAGCAAAGCAATTTGATTATGATTAGAGAGGTGGTAATGGATAATCTCGAGATCTAAACATCAACCTTGAGATCTCTCTCTCCTTCCTCTGGTCTCTCTCTAGCAGCATCTGACTGCGTTTATAGAACATCTCAAGGTCAGCTAGTTACCAAAGCTTCTCTTCAACAGTCTTCTTTTAACCGGATGTAGTTCATAGCGGAAACCATTGTTATATTGGTATCTTTCGCACCTCTGATCGGCTTTAAAGAACTAGCTAAATTTGAAGACACTCCTTCTGTTCCTAATTAGAGAATCATTTTTTGTTGCTTGGGAGTGCCAATCACAAATCTTAAATTGCTACACTTTGATATATTTTCAATGGCTAACCAATTATGTATGTCATTGGCCAGATATATCTTTGTTTCCAAGGGTTATTCTTTTGTCCGGAAGCTGCCTCTTTGTTGCTTCATAACTTTTGCATTTATCATATTAGTCCTCTTGTGCATGAGGTCGATAACTTGGTAGACTTGACTATTTCTTCCTTTTGTTATTTTAATTTTTTTTTCTTAATTGAGTTTTGTGTGTACAATTAAGTTGAAGTGTTTTAAAAATAGACACGTATACAAGAAATTTAAAACTTCAACCTGGGTAATAGTTTTCATACAAATGTCATGATCTAGACTTAAAAAATGGGCCCACTCTCCTAAAATTTCTCTCCCTACATTTTCCTCTCGAAAACTCCTATTTTTCTTTCTATGTTTCTTTCATTCTTTTTTTAATACTCCATTATCTCTACATTTCCCTCTTCCACGGGTTAGTATCCATGTGAGCACAGGGTCATCAACTAGTTATACGTATATACCGAGTGGCTGTAAGACAGTTTCATTTAGAAATTCAGAGTAGGTGGGTGATCGGTTGTATCAATTTTTCTTGTAGCTTATTGTAGTATGAACAAAAAATACAAAAGACAAAAAATCTTATATTAAGCCATTCATTTTGTTCATGGTACAAAAAGCCGCAGAAGATCTTTGCATATGTATATTTCACATATCTTATCTTAATGAACATGGGAAATAATATTATAATAAAATTATTAATATATATATATATATATATATATATATAAATTTAAACAGTCGAATATTAATTGGAACAGATGTATATATATTTGCATTCAATTCATTTATAATCGAATATTGATTAAATGAATCAAATATTTAAACAATATAAATGCATCTGTATTCACCTTAATCGAATCAAATATGAATGCTTAGGTGGATAGTTGGCAACTCTACATGAAAGGGATTGGTTTGGATCTGATATGGGATCCAACATTTATCCATTTTTGCAACGGTTTAGATCTTTAAATCGGAACTTGTTGAAGGCAGGGCAGGGTTAGCTTGGGTAAGTTAGATCTTATTAGGATCCAAATATTCTATCATGGACTCTTGGTCTCATGGGGAAAGTGTAAAGACCCAAAGTAAGCACAAGCATTCAAGTCCAATCCATGTCTCGTATGTATCTAGGTCTTAGATTAGTCGTGGCTTCATAGTACAAATCCATATCCGAATTTGAATCCGTCCATCAAAGTTCAAATCTAATCATCAGATTATGTAAATCTAATCCAAATCCGTTTATGCAACTAAACTTTGAAGTATAGGGTAACTTTAATTTTCTTGTAAGTTGACGTATGATTGGCACCTAAAACCTCCACTCTGTTAATATTTTCCAACTTTGGGCAAAAATTTATTTATGATGGGCACTACTGTTATAAAATAAATGCCATTAAAAGAAAAATATGATTTTAAGGTCCCATCATACTAACAAGGGAGAGATCGGGGTTGCTGATGCAGTAGGGGGTTTGAATGGCCCTACCAAAATAATATGGTACTCATAATGAAAGAAAAATCAATCAATAATCCAAGTTTTGTGTTAGTTTGTAAGAGCAAACATTATTTAAAAATGAAAATTTCTTAGACTAGACTATATATTAGAATAAGCTCAAGCGTGGACCATTGATTGACCCAATATTATAAAGTCTAGTTCATTATGTAGGGGTGCCTAATAGTTTTGATGGGGAAAAGACCCTCTACAATTAAAAGACCCGGGCGGCAACTAGAGGTGGTGTTCAGTGCACGCCATGCCAGCCTAAAATTTTCAAAATTCAAACCTTTTATTGACATGGTGTGCACTGAATACCACTGCCAGTTGTCTTGATGGCTATCTTATCATGCATCTTTATTTGAATTTTTTAATTCCTACAATAGTTTTACAAGACAACATATTATTTCCCATTAAAATTGTATTGATGTTCATCTCGTTATAAGTTGTAAGCCAATCTTAGTTTAGGTACATGTGATAGGAGTAACCCAAGTAAAAAATCCACTCATTACATACATTACAATGAGTCATTGAAATGATGTTTTTAAAACCATCATAATTTTCTTTTACAATTCTAACAATTTTATTCTCCTTTTCTTTAAGCTTTGTGACAGTAATGTCATTTGTTTTGTTTATATCTAGACTTTGATCTAGATTGAACTTTATCATTATTTGAACTATTTTCTTTCATTCTTCTTTTTATAAATAGACTTTCAGCTTGACCATCACCTTCTTCTCCAGACACCTTCTTCCACAACTCTCTAGAGTACAAAAATGCATTAACAACATTATAGAAATGGTATCATTTTCATAGAGATAGTAATGAAGTGTTCATATGATGAAGGTAAAAAGAATAAAACAAGAATAGTTTAATTTTTATCATCAACTTTAATATCAATATTCTTCCAATCTATAATGATTTTATTAAATTCATCAATGTGGGTTTTAAGAGACATACATTTTCTTATCATTAATATACAAAGACATTGTTTCAAATAAAACCTATTGTGCAACACTTGGTCATGTATAAACTCTTTAACTTAAGCTACAATTCAACCATAATATCTTCATCTGCAACCTCTCACAACACCTCGCCAAACACAACTGAATCTCATTGAATACCTTTACATTAAGTTCCTCTTAGCTGTCTTCCTTCATCATTGTAGGAAGCTTCTCCCTCCTTACTGATGCTTTGTATAATCCCAATTGAATCAACAAGGAACGCATCTTCATGCATAATAAATTGAAGCTATTCTGTCCATCAAACTTCCATATTTTGTACTTTGTTGCCATATTGAAAAAATCTCAAACGAGCAACCTAGGGCTCTAATACTAGTTTGTTGTGCAAAATCTCTGGATTTGGAGTTTTGTGCAATAAAATATAAAAAAGAAAATAGAGAACAACAATCACACAAAGAACAATAAATATTTACATGGTTTAGCTTGAAGCTTATGTCCACAGGCAAAAGCTCCGAGAGTGATTTCACTAAAAATGATGATTTATGTGGTTTGGCTTGAAGCCTACATCCTCATTTGAATGGTGTGGATCTCGATGCATTTCAATAAACTGCACATCTACCTTAGTTATATGCAAGTGCATAGTTCTTGTATATTTGCCAAATTATTATTTTTTTGTATGTGTGTGTGTGGGTAAAATATGCAAATTAGTTAAACTTTGAAATGTACAAATTCTGTCATGGTGGTGTCAGTTGGGAACCTAACTGTAGAAAAATGTAACATTTGAATTATTTAACCAAATTTTAGAAATTTCAGACAAGGTATTTCAGTTGAAGCAAATTCCTTATCCCAAAACAAAACATCGATGAAATTTCCATGGGACAATTAGATAATAAGGGCTAAAGATTCATTTACATCTCGTCAGATCTTAGGCTCAAAATGAGGATATGTTTCCATGGGACAGTAAGATAATAAGGACCAAAGATTCATTTGCATCTCGTCAGATCTTAGGCTCAAAATGAGGACATGCTTACTAGTTGGATTTTTCGTGAATGCTAAAGAGGCTTACCAGGGTATGTGAATTGTGGTGGCTCAAAAAATAAAAATAGAAATCTTTGTACAAAGTAGAAGAAGAAGAAATCCTAGCTGAAGCTTTGGCTAGCTCCAACGACTTAAAATAATTAGAATTACACACACACAACCTGGGCCAACTTTTTGATAAAAAATAGGACAATTACAAAATTGTTGCATTCAACCAATTGTGACTCAAATATATACAATTTATTCCTAATAAACTAGCACAAGATGATCTTATTTATGATTTGGAGTTCGAAATGAAATCAAAAGAAGGCAAAGGTGGCATTTGTAGATCTTCCATACTTCCTTCCAACATCTCTACAACCCTACTCATCGATGGCCGAAGATTATAATCAATTTGTATGCACCATAAACCTACTAAAATCATCTTTTTTGCCATTTCTTCGTCGGCAACACCTTCAAAGTTTCTCAATCCCATATAATCTTGTTGTTCTAGTCGCTTATATATCCAGTTTGGAAAAAAAATTCCGCTACTATTTTCCACACTATCATCAATATTCTTTCTTCCTCCCACCATTTCCAAAACCAACATTCCATAGCTATAGACATCAGACTTGTATGAGACCCTTCCTAAGTTCCTAAAACAGAACTCGGGTGCAATATAACCAGCCGTCCCTCTAGCACCCTGTATTGATAGCACACCTTCTTTTGTTGGGCAGAGTTTGGCCAGCCCAAAGTCAGAAATCCTGGGGCAAAAGGCTTGGTCAAGAAGAATGTTATGAGGTTTTATATCAAAATGCAAAATGCGTGTGCTACAACCACGGTGCAAATACTCGGACCCTCGAGCAATGCCTAGTGCAATTTGGTATAGTTTTTCCCACCCGAAAGAATTGTTTGTGTTCATGAATGGTTTTTTGGTATAGATGAACTTTTCGAGAGATCCATTAGGCATAAACTCATAAATAAGAGCTCTTTTGGGTCCTTCATAGCAGAAACCCAAAAGACAAACAATATTAACATGATTAGTCCTACCCATGGTAGCGACTTCATTTAGGAATTCTTCCCCATTGCCTTTGGATTCATTCAAGACCTTAACAGCGACCACACGGCCATCATTAAGCTTTCCCTTGAAAACAACACCATAGCCTCCTTGTCCTAATTTCTCTTCGAAAGCATTAGTAATTTTCTTAACATCTGAATACTTGTATCTCTTTGGACCAAGGGATCCATAGATCTTTAGAAACTCCTCCACATTATTGGTATTTCTTGTTCTCTTCTTCCAGAAGAGAATTGGATTTTCTGATGAGAAGATGATTTCCTTTTTATAGACGCAATAGAAGATAATTGCCATCAAATTTATACCGCCGACCGTAAACATAACTGCAAGCATTGGAGTTAAATTAGAATGTAGGGGCACCAAAAATGGTAAGAAGGAATTATTGACACATTGGAACTTTTCTCGAATCTTAGTCACATGTTCTCAATTTGACGGCAGTTTCCAATTAATGTATTTTAAGCTTGTTGCAAAGGATTTGATTTCTTACTGGAAAGATTCTCACCTGGAAAAATGATGGAGGCCCATTTGATAGATAAAGAGTTTAAAATCTTGTCATGATCTGCAGAAATAAGTCAAATATGAGAACCTACAACTACAAAGTAAGCTCCATGATAAAAAAAAATGTATCACTATATACGTAAAGGTAGCTTCAATCATAAGTTACAATGTGAATTCGCTTGTGATTTGTGTTCAAACACTGATTCTAATTTATGGAAACTTGGTGCCATTAAACCTCTTCCTCTTCTTCGTATTTAGATAAAATATTGGTTCAGAAAAATGTCGAGGAATCATATATCTAAAGCAGGGAATTAAAAGGTGTATGAGGCTTAATCTTGCCATGAGACATTAGGGTAATTGTCACAAATTTGAGGCTTAAAAGAGGACTTTTTAAATCATTTTAAGTTTCTATCTCACATTAAGAGTTTCTGTATAGAAATTAAGGGGGTTTCATGCCTCCAATGTGATGATCAAATTATTTATGATAAAATTATTTATTTATAAATATGAGAGATCGACTAAGAGGATAATCTTTCACTTACCACCCCCCCCCCCAAAAAAAAAGAGGATTATCTGTCACGCATAAAAAAGAGGATAATTGTGTAGATTTTGTTTTTTGTTTTTATTTCCCCTACATTTATAATGGCAATGGTTTTTTATAAATATTTTTTTCTTCTGTAACAAATAATAATTGGGGCTCGAATCATCTCTAATCTTAAAATTTTTGGTCTGGGATTAGGTACGAATGAAGTTCATACTGATGTATTAGAATGCCAGTAGGAGCGGCACATCAGTGCTGAAAAGTGACTTACACTTGTTGGGGGG
>JAOXJP010146679.1:0-13214 GCA_025762735.1 Platanus orientalis | reverse complement strand
AGGGGTCCATGTAATCCAATGAGTTCAATATTCAATGATTTACAATAGGTTCAATAACAATATTTCTAATAATTCAATTAACAATGATTCACTATTAATATTCAAACTTTTCAATCATGTTCCACTAACATTAACAATAGATACAATAAATTCTACACATACAATTAAATCAATTTATAGTTCTATAATATTACAATCAAAATATTTATCATGCTTTAAGTCAAAATACAAAAACAGGATATCTAATCCTCCTAAGGACAATTCTATGGATAGGAAATTCAAAAGCAACACTTGAATTTTTTTTTTTTTTATCATTCACTTGATAAAATTTTATATTTTATGTCTATGAATTCAATTTAAACTATATGTTTCACAAAATTAGGGTTTAACAATTTCAGACAAAAACAAGGTTCTTGTTTAACCTTGAAAATCCTTTGAGAAATCAATAGGAAAATCATCTAAAACAAGGAAAAATGATTTAAAAAACAAAATATGTTGAAAATAAAAGTATTCAATGGATTAAATTCATTAAAAAATGATCTAAAGAGTTCTAAAACATAGAAAGTAGAAAATTCAGAAAATCAGGGTTTTTCTTTAAAAAAATAATGAAATTTTATCAAATTGGAAATAATAGAATGAATTCCTATGAGTTCTATGAATAAAAAAAAATCAACAGCTATGTATAATGATTACAATATGGATTGATAATAGCTAGGATCAAATTAAAATTCAAAAAACAACGGAATCTAACACCAAAGTTTCGAATTCAATGAAAACAATAGATTTCATCCAAACATGGAGTAGAAACGATTTCTATGAATCAAAACATATCAAAAATTATGTGTAATGCTTACCTTTAACTTGAATCAATGAAATATTGTTTTAGATTTGATGTTCTTCAAGCTTTTCTTCAAAATCCCTAACTTTTCTCCAAAGATCTCCAAAATCTCTTCTTTTCTCTTCCTTGATTTTCATGAGTTTTTAGGGTTTGTAGTTTGAGTTTAGGTCATTCTAATAGAGAGAGGAGGTGTCAAAGTTAAGTTGGGAAACTTTCCCATTCAAAACTTTATAAAAAAAACACGAATTTTGCATTTAATCACAAATTTTGAAAAATGGCTCTAACTTTCTCTATAAGACTTTGTTTTTTGAACCGTTTGTTGTGTTGGATTTTAGACTTCAAATTATCAGGTTTTCTATTTTTTTATCTAATTTCAAAGTTCTCCTATGTTTTTAGATCTATAATTCTATTAGAAAGATATAAAAACAATGAAAATACATAAGAAAAATCTTGGGTATTACACCCCATTGAGCCCCAAGAGAGTTGATTTTATTTTTGCAAAATTTTTTGTTATATTTGCTTTCTTTTTTCTTTTAAAATATATGTTATTGATTTAATTGTCTTGTTTTGTCAAGTAGCAAAGGCCGAAGCCCAGCCCGCAAAGGAGCCCGCACCTCCTATAAGAAGGAGAAGGAAAATAAAGGCTTATATAGTTGAGCTTGATCTAACAAGGATGGTGCTTGAGGTGGTGACGATGACCAACCTCGAGGGTGGAGCGACTAAGGAGCCATTGCTTGATGTTGAGCTCCTAAAGGGGTGAATGCCTCCAAAGACTGTGGCCTAGGTATGACTTGGTTTATTTTAATAATGACCCATAGTTAAATTGTAACTTTTAAGGTGTTTGATAAAGTTGTGTATTTATGCAGATCTCAAGGGAGGTATATCTGAGTGATTTCCATAGGCTGGCGAGGTGTTTCGCCTTAGTGGGGCAAAAGCATCAAACTCACCTGATAGGTCTCTATCCTAAAGGAAGGGCACAAGAAGGAGGTTGAGGAGGTACCAATGGAAAACTTTTTCCCTTTTATTTTCAAGATATTCCCTTTAATGACTCTTTTCTTTGTTTTAACATTTTCTTTGAACTGTTTTACAGTTGTTGAAGCAGATCCCCATTCTTGGGGATGGAGGTGGTGACGGGGGATATACTAAAATGCCCTCTACGTTCGTTGAGGTTGAGACAGAGATGCACACGGACTTAGTGCCCACCCATATTATGAACATGGCTCCTCTAGACAGATAAAAGTCCATTCGAGTCCGGACTGGAAGAGGGTACTCCCCTTCCTCGTGGCGTTGCTGTCCACTTTGGAGCGGGCCACTTATATTCCCAAAAGAAGAAGCATATGGGGAGGAAGGGGACAGTGGCTCTGATGGCTGATCCGGATGAGGATAGATTAGACCCTTTTTATTTTTGAAAGAGATGTATTCAGACAATTAAGTTGTTTATTTTTTTTTTGAAAGCCCTAGATGTAATTATTTGTTTACTTTTAATGACATGGTTCGATTTTACTTTACTTGTGGAGTGTCTACATGGTCTATGAATTCACATTACTTATATTAAGCAAAAGGGGTGAGATGTATCCAAATTTAGATAAGAAGGTAAAGTCGGGCCTAAGTTGTCTAAAAAAATAAGTTTCGGATTTTAAAATTGGACATGAATTCCTAGTTCTTTTAATCAATCATGCAAGCACACAGTAATGGTTTAAAAAAATCAATTCCTAAAGATAGACCTCTAATCTATTAAGTGTATCCTAATCAACTCTAACCTGAAATGATTATATATGCATGATTTTTTGAGATTCTAAAAGACAAGTGTACCAGTCTAAACACCTCCCAGAAAAAGATTGGATCATGGGATGATAAATGGCTTGGGTAACTTGGTCTGGTAGCGTTGACGGAGCAGCCACTCCTCAGACAGTCCATTGGTGGGTAATGACCTACAAAGGGTAAATGAGAGATGTATTGGTGCAATGTCATGTCCTTGGACTCATTTTGTGCAAAATGTAAAAAATAACAAACATGTATTCATACAAGTTGTT
Source organism: Platanus orientalis (assembly GCA_025762735.1). Classification (NCBI taxonomy): domain Eukaryota; kingdom Viridiplantae; phylum Streptophyta; class Magnoliopsida; order Proteales; family Platanaceae; genus Platanus; species Platanus orientalis. Next base: position 10,343 of record JAOXJP010146679.1, on the reverse strand, counting down.
CAAGGGGGAATTTAGCCATAATAACTAATTCAAACTGTCCTAAATCTAAAGTGAGCATATTCTCTATCCTAATCATGGCAATTTTGGATAAGTGTTGAAGATGGAATGTTGTCCTAACTAACTAATGGAGTGAACTAAGTCTAATCCAAAGCATGTAGACATGATGAAAGCAATGTAAGCATGTGAAGATAATGCAGCCATGTAAGCGATGACTATATACAACTTATAAAGACAAACAAATAAAAATTGAGAGCATATATTCAAAATGATTTAGAAACATGTACGTGTAGAGATCAAATGGGTCTTTAGTGGAGTCACCATTCGGTAGACATCGAGGTCCAAGGGGGTTCAGGTTCCCCTGCCCATCGGTGGTTCCAAGCCACACTTTGGCGCGATGCTAGTGCATAAGGGTCACTAACCTTGGGGTTAGGCTTTTTCGGGAGTCGCCACCAACTTAGGATTTAATTTATGGAGTTGGACATCAGTTCTCCCCCTCGAAGGAAAGGGGGGAAGCCTAGACCCATAGGTCTAGGGGTTTAACTCCTAAAACTGGTCTGAGTTCCTGAGATTGAGGATAAGTTGTTTAGTTGCATTTGGGGAAGGTGTTAGGCAGCCCAAATACCCACCATTTTAGGGTGGCTTCTTTCATTCATACATGTTTTTAAGTTGAATTTAAGTCAATGCTCATGAAATGTGGAAGTTGTTGGTTTCTATAATTTTCTCAAGCTTAATGCTTGAATTTAATTCAGGGAAATTTTCGGGCGTTAGCTTCTAAAAAATTCATAAACTTGCCTTTTTAGATTAAGTCATTAATTGATAGGAGGCACCCCTTGGTTTTATGATTTTTAGAGGGGTCGTGGACCCCTCTAAGGTATTTTTTTTTCTGCTCTTAGGGTTTGTGCTATCCTTGACACAAAAGGGGAGAAAGGAGAAAAATCTATATTTTTCTATGTTTCAGGCTTAACGCCTAAATTTCAACCCAATGCCTGAATTTAATTCAAGGTGAAATCTAGGTGTTGAAAGCTGACCAGATTAGCATCTTAACCCTATTTGTTTAGATGTTCCTATGGGTCTCAGTGTTGTGGACCCTTGGGTAAAGACAGAGGGTGTTCTCTAGGGTCACACTATGTAATCCTAGGGGTCAGGGCCTTCATAGGTGCAAAGATATGCCCCCTAGAAGAGGGCAATTTGATCATTTTGTACAGGCTTAACGCCTAAATTTTTTAAGCTAACGTCTGAATTTTCAAACGTTTAGTGCTGATTGGGTTAGCAACTTAGCCTAAGCTTTTCCAGTGCTCATGTAGGTCCCAAAGTTGTGGGACCCTTGTAGAAAGGTAGAGGGGTTTTTATAGAGTCAGAGGGTCTGATCTCTAAAGGTGGGGCCCTCATAGGGACGGAGATTTGCCTCCCAAAAGAGGGAAATATGGTCATTCTATATAAGTTTAACACCCGATTTTTAGTTTGACGCTTGAATTTTCAACGCTTGAATTTAATTCAAGCTAAATTCAGGAGTTGGGTACTGAAATCAACAACCAGCCTTGGGTTTTAGGCCACACTTATGGGGCCAGAGGGGTGGGTTCCTCCTGTGTCTCTAGGCTAACCCTAGGTCATGGACCTGACTTTGAAAATTTTTGAAAAATGATTTTTAGCACAAGATTAACACTTGAAATCTACCCCAATGCCTGAATTTTTCTACTCAACACCTAAAATTAAATTCAGGTGTTGGGAGAGAAATTAATTCCCATAGAAGTGCCTAAGCGCAGGGTTGTGACAACTTGAGAACAGGTTTGGGGAAAATCAGGGCTCCCTGGGGTGAATCCTAGATCTCAATGCCTAAATTTATCCTTAACGCCTATTTGTCCAATGCCTGTATTTTATTTCCATAAAATTCAGGCATTAGTTACTAGGAGCAAATCCAATAGCTGGATTTCTCAGGTTTTAGCCTTAGGGGTTTTGAAAAATTCTAAAATTTTAACCAAAAAGAGATATATACTAGGGTAATAACATATACAAAAATTAGCTCATGATCATGTCTAAAAAATTCTATAAAAAAATCTACAATTAATTCAACAAATTAGGTCACAAAAGAACAAAATTTAGGGGTTTGTTTGGGGGGGGGACCATCTTGAGGCCCTACCCAGCTTAAAAAATCTCCAAATTTAATAAAGTTAGGCTTCCCTCTTGGGAACAACACATAAAAATTTGAGCTCAACCCGAGCAATACAAAATTCAAAAAATAAAAATAAAAATCTACACTACACAGAGGTAAAAAAACAAACATAAATGACGGCTGTTTAGCCTCCTTCATGTAGCCTGAATTGAAGTAGTGTAATAACATAAATTTGAGCAGCATAACATCATGTGGGGATGATAATTAACATAAAATAAATTCCCTGGGGTATGTCTAAACCTTACTTGAGCGGGTAAGGGTTAGGCTGCAAGCCTTTAAGCTTTTCCTCTTCTTCTCTTCTTCCTTCTTCTTTTCTTTTTTTGTTCAAGGGACCAGCCCTTATATGCACAAATTTGGGGCTATTTATAGCCCTAAATGGGCCAAGATGAGTCTAGGGGATCAAAGGTATTAAAGGCTAGGGCTAATTAGGTTTAGTTTACATGGATGGGTGACATGGACCAATAGGGATTGAATCTAAGGTCATGTGGGCAATATGAATTAATCTGATTAGTTTGCCAAAGCAAGGGGGGAGATTAATTTGAGCTTTTGTTAAAAAATGATGGGATTTGATTTGGTTTAGTTCACATGGATTGGTGACATGGACCAATAGGGATCAAACCTAAGGTCATGTTGGCAATCTAAAGCACCTTGATTGGTTGGGCAACATCAAGGGAGGGGATTGGTTTGTGGTAGTTTGAACAAGGGTTGGATTTGATTTAGTTTAGTTCACATGGATTGATGACATGGGCCAATAGGGATCAAGCCTAAGGTCATTTTGTCAATCCAAAGGGATTTGATTGATTTAGGGAAATCAAGGGGTAGGATTGGTTTGTGCTAGTTTAGGCCAGGGGGGGATTTGATTTGGTTTAGTTCACATAGATTGATGACATGGGCCAATAGGAATCAAGCATGGGGCCATGTTGGCAATTCCATGGGGTTTGATTGGATGAGGGAAATCAAGGGGTAGGATTAAATGTGCTAAATGGAAGGTGGGGATCAAGATCTCCATGAATTTTTGAAATCCATGTGATCGATCCAAGGGGGGACTACATAGGGTGCATGTGGGGATCCTAATCTAAGGGTGAGAGGGATAAAGCATTCAAGTGTGAATGCATTAAATGGCATTAATGAGCTAAAATCATGAGGGTTAGCTCATTAATGCCTTAATGCATTAATTTCTGAAAATTTTGAATCCCTTACTGGCCATCTTTCTTTTTGAGGTCCTGTGCTCGAAAAGTTACAAAGTTAGTGTCCATTCTTGAAGTCTTGGATGTTTTGTTCACAGTGGATCAGTCAGAATCAAATTACAATAATGGCAGGGGTAAAATCAGGGGTTTATTAGCCTCAAATGCTCTCTAATAAATATTATAGGGGTAAAATGGTTAAATTAATTTATAGAATCTTCAAACAAAAGGTGGCCCTTGGATTTTTTGAGTCATAGGCTTTGACTACTCTGAATTCTGATACTTCGGTAGGAAATTGAGCTAAAAACCCTTTTTTGGGAAGTCAGAGAGATCCTGGTTAGATATTTCAGTGTGAGAGTTGTAATTTGCCACAAAAATTATGGTTTGGGGTTTATCAAAGCTTAGAGAGTCTGGAGTCTACAAAAGCTAAGAACTCATCTAATGGATTCCTAGACAGTTATCGAAGATTTTTTTAAGTAGGGTTGCTTGACTATAAATTGATCCTATAACTCAATGAAGAATGATAGAGTTGGGGTCGCAGGGACCTCTTATTGCTTGGATTCATAAAATAGTCTTTTGAAGGTAGGTTAAAAATTGAGAAAATAGGCTGACTTAGTTGAATTCCAAGTGTTGTAGAGCTCCCAAGGGCTTTCTGAGTGCCAAATACAGATGAACTAAGTATTATCCTAACTTAGAAAAAATATAGTGAATAGGCTTAAAGAAGTTAAGGAGGTTGTTGAGGGGAATGGGCTTTTGAAGGTCTTAGAGTTACCGAGGGGTGGTCACTGACAGACTGAATTTTAGAGTTCAAATGCAATCTTGGGATTTAGTTGAGTATAGGGCATTTTGCCTGAATGTGTAGCTCATTTTTTAGATAATTGGGAGAAATCGAGTGGATTGACTCTTCCGATGCTTCTACTCATTAGGGGGTTTTGTGAGGGCCTCGCGAATCCAGAGAGATGGGCACCAACTTATCAAGGTTTGGAGGTTCAAAGAACATTCTGGACCAAAAGATGGCAAACGGGGTTAAAACTGATTTTCAACCCTTTAGGGAAGATTTGAGATTTCATAGGGGTTTGAGACCTCGGATGCTCCAGTTTGGTGAAATGACTGATTGAAGGTAACTTCAAGACTGATAGATGACCACTGACCTTTTTGAATTCTGACACTAGATGAATCATTGAGAGCTTTTTAAGCGTCATTTTCAAGTTTGAGGTTTCTAAAGGTCGAAAAATTAGTTGTTGCCAATTTCTGAAAAGTTTTTCTTTGAGATAAGTTCCTTGAAGATGGTGGAGATTGGAGTGTGCAAGACCTGACCTTACACAAATTAGATGATGGGAGAAGCTCCAGGGGTCATTTGAGGGTCTAAGGTTAAATCTTGAAGGTCAAAGGGTCAAATAATAATTTTTCTATTTATGTTGGTAAAAGGGATAAATATGACAACTCTTCGCTTGTGATGCTTCTACATGGGAAGACTTATGGAGGCTAAAGAATTTGTAGATAATGTGTGGAAGTATCAAATTTTGGCTTTTGAAGGATAAAGGGTAAAATGGTAATTTTGCTCCTATTGATTCTTTTTTGTGGGAAGGATTATGGAGGCTTGAGAAACTAAAGAAGATGTATTTGGTGTTCTTGACTATGGACCCTCATAGTCCTACTAATGTGTCTTAGGGAATCAGTGTTTGACTAGAAATAGTGTATTTGAGCTAATTCACTACACATGGTATGATATGGATGATGCTTTTTGCTACCAAAATATCCAAGGAAGACTTCACAAGAGATGTCTAGCCACCTAGGGTAGGGTCCAATTTGCTCTCCCTAAACTAGGGTGCTTAAAGTCTTAATTCCTAAATGTTGTTTTGTTGCTCTTCATTCCATTAGATGACCCAAGTTAGAATTTGGTTGTTGATAGATTTAAATTGATATTTATCTTTTTAATTTAGTCCAAGTGTGTGTGTTGCAAGGTGGCTTCTCAAGTATTTTTTTAAACATATACAAAGCAAGAGTAATAATAAATATCAAAGTAAAGAGACAAACAATCACACACTCAATCCACATCAAAAGAGTTATAGTGGTTCGACACTACGACCTACATCCACTCTTCTAAAGCTCACTATTGAGCTTAGGTATATTTCATTTAGGTACTATTACAACCTAGGTCAATATACAAAAACTCAACTACTTGCTCACAAGAAAGCTACACAACAACACTCCTTGTCTTTAGCAAGTGTGAACTATTTCTGGTGTCTCTAGCAAAGGTAGTCAAGCTTTTGGTGTCTTTGGCAGATGAAAAACAAGCACAATAGTAAAGATGAATGCAAAGTAAACCAAATATTACCATAAAATGGTTGATATTGCTAGTTTCTCAAAGTGGGGTGGTACTTGTTGAGCTAGTTTGCCTTAGCTACCCACAAGCTTCAAGTACTTGGCTCTAGTGCTCCTTAAGCTTAGCCAAATGTTAGTTTCCTCTTAGGAAAGACTCACCACAAGTTCTTCTTAATAGTAGTAAAGTGGTATTCAAGAGGAGATAAAGAGAGAGTGATTCTAGTGTGTGATATTAGCTACTCAAGCTCAAAATCAGTAAAGTAATAGAGTTTTTCTCAGTGGGGGGAGCTCTCAATATATAGTAAACTTTGTAACCCTCTCTTGGTAGCTTGGAGTGTTGGTGTTTTTTACCCTAATGGAAAAAATTCCCTTTTATAGAGGTGTGGAGCACCCACAAACTTTGGATTAGAGTCTTTTAAAACAGGCATCTTTTTAGAGTCTTAGATTTCAAAAAACGGGGTTCAAATGTCAAAAATTTAGCATTAAAAATAATGTTTTAAAATATTTCAAAAAATGCCCTCACAATCGATTAGGAGATTCGCAATTGATTGTGGCTCATGATCAGGTTCGGAATCAATCGCTAGATCTCCAATCTATTATAGCTCTAGGAGTTCATGTCCAGATCTGTTCTATAATCGATTGTAGCCTATGAGGCTTGGTTCTCAGGAGTCCTAGATTGCACCCAAATCTGGGTCGCAATCGATTACGACTCCATATTTTTGGGGGTCTTGATCCTTACACTCTAAGTAGGTTTGTCCTTGGGCCTTTGTTCCTTAGGATTTATGAAAGACTTAGCACCATGTATAGATTGATTTTAAGGTCTCAACATGATATGCAATGCATGCTTTATTCCTTTATCGGTGGAGTAAGTCTAAGGTAGTCTCCAATCTCTTCTTCAAATCTTTGATCCTCATTGTCTTTATGTCTTGAACTTGTGAGAGCATAGGACACTTATAAGACACATACCACTACTCATTTGTCCATGGGATTAACATACATCAACAAGTAGAAGTCGGCCTGACCAACTATTAAACTGCTTGAATGAACCTTGAGCAAAATTATGAGGGCCTCTGGTTAAGTCTTGACATGGTAAAGGAAGGAAGACAAGAAGTATCCTTACGGGTGGCTGCCTATCAATACCTTATGGCTAGATACTACAATAGGAGGGTAAGAGAAAGAACTTTCAAGATAGGCAGCCTGGTCCTCCATGAAACCACGTTCACCACCAAAGACCTCACCAAGGGGAAGCTCAGTCTCAACTGGGTCATAGGGTTCAATAGACCAGGAACTTACTACTTAGAAGATTTAGAAGGGAAGCAACTACCTCGACCATGGAAGGTCGAGCACTTGTAAAAGTACTACCGATGATCCAATTGTAAATCGACATCAACAAAAAGAATGTTCTTCAGCTATGTCCTTTCTTCTGAACGACTGGCCAAGAGATGGTCAAGAGTCATGAGATGACTTTGCCCCTAAGGGGGACGACTAACCAAGAGTCACGAGATGACTCTGCCTCTAAGAGGGGCGACTAGCTTGAGGTGGCTGAGTTTAACACCCCGTGTTATGCTTTAAGAGTCAAAGTGTAATTTTTCTCCATAAGGGTAAAATTATCATTTCACATATTTAAAATATGCCATAGAGTGGTTTAGAAACCTTTTGGACCAAGTTAGAAGTATATAACCCAAACTTGAACTCAAACTTATCAAGTTCAAAAGTCATCCTAATTACATATTTGGGGTAACTTCCTAGGCCCACCGACACTAATACTGAGTGAATTAGAGTACAATCCATATATCCCTGAAAAGATCTTAAAGTCTAGTTTCCAACCCAATAAATGGTTTGCAAGATAGAGTTTTTTAGAGAAAGTTATGCCCATTTTAATAAAGGATGTCTGAACCGGGGGATCAGGATCTAAGACCCATGTGCCTAACTGGTCACGTACATGGGGCATGTGCCTTAGGAGACCTCTAGATTGGTCAGGGCTTGGAATTTTTTTGGAAATGTCTCGAAAAATGCTATTTTTGACATTTTATGATGCGGCCTTCAACCATCGGACCCCCACACATGTGGGATCTCATCTAGAATGACTTAAAACCCTATTTACATTTCATTTAGGTCATTTAGCCTCATTAGAACCAATAGGGAAAGGCTTAGAGAGATTAGGGAAGTTCTTAAGCTAAGAGTGGGGGATTCACCTCCAATTTGGTAAGTTTCACTCCCAACCTTAGAAATATGTTATGATAGATTTTTTTCTTCTTAAATTTAGCCTAAATGATTATAGATTCTTATTTCTCTTACTTATATATTCTAACCATGGAATACATTGTTTACTAATAAAGGAAGGAGGGATTGACAAAGACAAGAGGATTTTGGAGGAATATCGTCTTGTGCATTAAAGGTTTGAGTATTTGGTGAGTGGATATGCATTTTATGTTGCATTTTTCCTTCTGAGGTTCCTAGAAATGCTTGCAGAGATTTATGGATTAATCCATATGAAAATTGGTTGTGTGAGTGGATATGTTGTTTATGCACACTTCCCTTTCATAGGATCTTGGATTTGTGTAAAATGGCTTATACTTTGGTGGATTCATCTTTATTTTCTATTGAGAATGTTGATTTTTTAGAGATGGACCATGTTTTCTTAGTATGAGTATGTTGATTAGTATTTTCTTATTGATTTTCATGATGTTCTTGGGTTATGGAGTTGTGTTATTGTGAATGGAGCTTTGTGGGATGGTGTGGATTGTCTCTAGTGTATGTGAAGAAGTTTAGGAGCTTGATTTACATAGGTTGTAGGGATTGAAATGGTTATCATGGTGAAGATTAGGCTTGCCTTTTAATTTTTCCTGAGTTCTGTTAGTTCTTGCACTCTACATGTTTGATAAAATGTTTCTTATAAATTTTCCTTACTGTTTACATGTTCCTTTGATGCCTTTGGATTCCTTGCATTAACTTATTATTCCTTTGATAAATTCATTCAAATGTATGTTCTCATAAAAAATTTGTGATGTTTTTATGGATTCTCATGATATGATCTTAGGATTCATGTGTAAATACCTTAGGTTTTGTATCTATTGGAGAGCTTTTGATGGCATGAGTAGGTTGTCCTTGGCATGGTTTACTCCGATGTTTTTAAAGAGATTTAACTTGGACTTCCACATGAGTTTTAAATAACTTGAGATACTTGACTTTTAACTTTTAGAAAATTGTCATAAAATGATTTTACATCCATAAGCATCTCATATGTTCTTAGATTTAGGTCAAACATCTTCACTTGCATGTTGGCATTCGACCCATTTCATGCGATTTTCTACTTCATGTTTTGGACTCTTCATAAAATAGAACATGTGGATATTTTAAATGATATAATTATATAGTATCTACCTTATTTTACAAAAACATGGTTTTGGAACATGGTTTTGGATGTGAGGATTTGATATGATAGCACTATGGGGGAATATGCCCTATTGGGCCCGGAAACCTTTAAGTGGGTTAGTCCTTGTGACCTCTATATATGTATATGGTCTTTATAACCCCGCAGACCCTTATATGGGTTGGCTAGATATAACCCTGTAAACCCCAATGTGAGTTACCCCTCATAGACCCGGAGACCCCTATGTAGTTACCCTTCTTAGGCCCGAATATCCCTTTATGGGTTAGCCACTATGACTATAGGTACCCAATCACTTGGTCACATTAATATGTGAAGACGACTACCATGCCCATTGGTCTTATGACCTCGGAGACCCCTTTGTGGGTTAGTCTTTATAGCTATAGGTACCCAATCACTGGATCACATTAATAGGTGAAGATAGCCCTAGTGGCCCAATATATGCTATATGATATGATTATGTTGGAGACCCTTATGTGGGTTATGTGATTTCTTTTTTCAGAAACTCTTACATGAGTTATATGATTTTTTTACCGAAGACCCTTATATAGGTTATATGTTGTGGATTTATCGGAGATTTACATGTTTTATTAACAGTGGGCTTCATTATGTAATAGAAACCCCTTATGGGTTGACATGTGGCATGTAGTACTTGGCATGAGGTATATAGCACTAGGCATGTACATATAGTATTTAGTATGTGGCATATAACATGTGGCATGCGAGATTCAGTTTAGTTCACTTTGGATTCTCTTGTGGTTATCTTGTGACACGTGTATACTCGTTTCATAGCAGGGATATTGTTTAGTAAATGTGATGTACTCTCATTCCTGCTTTGATTCATTAGTTTATCTTGGTTCCTTCTATTTGCTACTATGATTATTTTTTGCTTTCTTTAGTGTTGTATAAATCGCATACTTTCTCACTAAGCCCGTCAAGCTTACCCCAAGTAGCACCATCCGCAAATGTGTAGGCACACAAGTTGGATTACGCTATAGGACAAGGAGGAGATAAGGAAGGGCTTTCAATCCTAAAGATGATATATTTCATTTCAATTTAGTTTACCTTATCAGTGATGTAGTACTTTATTTATTTGAGATGGGCTCATTCGTGGGCAAAGATTGTATATACTTTATGGGCAAGTGTAGGCCCATTTTATTTTGAATGGTTATAAGATACTTTTGGATGGTTATAATGGTATTATTAATTTCGCTGAACTTTTTTGGATTATGTCATTATTATTCTATTCCGCTGTGATGTGTTTATCTTATGT
>JAOXJP010146678.1:0-27221 GCA_025762735.1 Platanus orientalis | reverse complement strand
AGAATCGACTAGGAAGAGATCAAAGAAGTGAAATTTAATTTAATGTAAACCCTATGCTATTAGCATTGAATAAATTATTTTCTATGAGATTTAGTATTAATTTTATTGTTTATATTTCTTTTTTTCAATCCAATAAAAAAAGATTCAAATCCAATGGTTTTTATACAAGGTTTTCTATAGTCTGACTCAAATATGCCTAGTTATCTATGAAAAGTCTTATGCAAGGTAAAATCCAAGGTATGACTGGCCATACAAATAACAAACTGGTTTGCATATTGATTTATATGTAATGATTCTTTGTTACTTGCATAGTATTGTTTTTAGGTTTTTTAATTACATAATTGAGTTTATTCACTTGTGTATTGTAGTTGTACTTATTGATTGTAACCTATTGTTATTTAGTTTTTTTTTAATCATTTTATTTCCTATTCATTTCATAATATTTTTTTCTAATGATTTGAAGTTACTTCCAAATTGCACTATACTCACTTTCTGTCCAAATCACTTCCTTGCTGCTCATTACATACCTGTTAATCATTTCTCGATTCTCGTTTCCCAAGGATTTATTGAGACTCGCTTTCCAATTGCTTTTTGCTCTAGTAACTATGGTTTCAAGACCACATGGCCCACCAGTCTATATTATGCCATATAACATACAGTTCCCATGCACTAAATTTTCGCAGTAAACCCATCTTTGGATTCAAACTTATAACATCTACTTTCACAAGCAAACAAAATTTTTTACATGTTGAAGACTGTAAAATATTAAAAAAGGAAAAACCATTATATCCAAAACATATATGGAGAGATAGCCAAAGCTTGCAAAGAAAATTTTCCAATACTCGCAAATTTCATGAACTGCGACTCTCAGAACTACAGGAATGTTCAAAGAAAGGCTTGGATATGGATATGAGGATTGTAGGTTTACTCTGTTGAGTTCTTATGGATACACATCTATTTCATTTGTTCTAACTTAGACTTATCAAGGTGTTGGACATTCATATCATTTTTTTTTTGGGGGAATGATATTGGATATTCATATCATTCTTCAGTGTGCTTTTCTCTTTTAAGGCAATCAATATCTTTAGATTGATCAAACGTCAATATATAACAATTAGGTTGCGGTTGGAACACAAAGTTGGATGAAACCTGGTGATAAGCTATGAGCCCAATTGATCAAACATGCAACGTATAAAGGTTATTTGGGGCTCAATTAAGTTTACTTTTTGTAGACCACTTCACTTCAAAAATTGTTAATGAGTCATGGGATACTGCAAGGCAGGGATATTTTCAACAGTCACCATATATACATATATATTATATTATATATAGGGAAAAGCTAACGTACCTACCTTGGCACTTTAGCATTCTACCAAATATTGTTTGGACTAAAAGTATCCACAGTTTTCAACAATTGTTTATAATAAATATAAGGGTATTTTACTCTTTTAAAAATTTCCTCTTCTTCAACAACCCAACCATTGTTTTTCTACCTTTCCTCCTTCTCAATATTATGAGTTAAAAAGTGAATATGTCGTACAAGCAATACTTTATCTGGTCGGCTTACAAAAGCAGAGGTTATCTTAGAAGAGTATGTGTCTCACAAGAGGTTGCTGATCACAATTCCAACACTTGGGTCGGTTTACACATCTAATTAATCCGGCAAGAGGCACCGGCACGGGTAGGTTTCCCACCAGTAATGGCACATTGAGAATCAAAAGGAGGATATTGTACAAACATTGAATCTGCATATTGAAAGAAAAATGACCCTATTCGATGGGAATGGCTGGCTGACTAGGTTTTCCTTCACGATGTAGCAACGGAAGCAATGCACAACTAGAAAAACGGGTCCAATCTGAAGATTGTGAATGGAGAAGCACAATCTAGTAACAACCATCAGAGGTGTCGCTTGCACTGGTGGCAACAAGGGGACTGATGCGAACAACATTATGTGACTTATATGTGTGCCCCACACAAGATAGAAAGATTCAAGTCTTGTGTTATGTATGGGTTGTTTTAATTACTTAAGGGGTGGGTTATTTTTGTAATAAGGCCTATAGTGCCATGGTTAATTTAGTTTTTTTGAGTTTTTAGTTGTAATCCCGTTTTTCACTTTGGACTCAGTTTTTCTATGGCCAAAACTCGACTTTTTGGCTTGATTTTGGTGTTATTAGACAGGTTATTTAGTTACCTTTCTAATGAGACCAAGATTGTGCAAATCCAAGGCAATTTGGGAAAGTTATGACCAAATTACTAAGGGTGATCACTAAAAACGGGAATAGTGTTTTTTAGAACGTCTTAAGTTTTAATTTTTAGGAAAATAAGTTTTTAGAAAGTTTTCTGTTTTTAGAAAACTTAGCTAACAAGTTTAGGATTTTAAGAAATTTCTAATTTTAGCAAGTTTCTTATTGTTTAAGTTTGTAAACCTATTTAAAGGCAACCCATCTCCCATAATTTAATAGTGAAGAATAAACAAGTTTTTGAAGATTTTTGGGTGTTCCCAACGTGTGGTTGTAACCATATTCTCATTTTTCCAATGGTTGCTGTCACTCATGACTCCCCTCTTTCTTCTTCTTCCATAGGTGTAGCCGCAAGCTCCCTCTCTTCTTCAAGGTATGTCTCTATTTTTTTTTTTTTTTAAATTGGTAAGGAAATATATTAAAAGACTAGAAAAAAGATACAACCAACTTAAGAGATGCTAGCAAATCCATACAGAGCAACGAAAAGCTAGCTAGGAAGAAATATAAAACGATCACAGTCAAAGATCCAAGACCCAAAAGGGAGGGGCTTGTCCTTTGTGGAAGAACAGAAACCCCAATCAAGAAGCCTTCTCAAGTAGTCATCCACCACCTTCCTAGGCTGGTGACTAGACCTATCAAAAATTCTTTTATTCCTTTCCTCCCAAATGGACCACCAAAGAGCCATCGAAATGAGGGTCCATAACTGCCTACCAATATCGCTCCAAGCTTGATTTCTCAGTGTAGGCCAACAAGCAAGCAATCCACTAACCGACCCCGGATGAACCCATTCCACCCCAAACCTTGCCCAAAAATAAGTCCATAAAGGAATCACCCAGGAGCTATGGAGGAATAGGTGGGCCGCCGAATCACCTGCAATGATACAAAAGTAGCACCAATTTGGGATCACCAAACCTCACCGGATCAAGTTGTCGGAGCACGATTCCACCACAATTTCCACACACAGGTCGATACCTTAAGCTGGATTTGCGAGCTCCAAGCACAAATACCTAGATAACACACAAGCTTCGGAATGCAAAGCTCCTCATACATTGCCTTCAACAAAAGAAAACCCTCCTCATCCCAAATCCAAATCATCTCATCATCCATATCAGGACTCCCAACTAGGGGTATGATTCCAACACCTCCAACAGATGCCCCACTTCTTCAATCTCCTAGTCATTTAGGTTTCGACGAGGCCTCAAGTCCCAAGAATAGAAAACTCGCACTCAGATCATGTGCTCCAACACCGACCCATCTTTGGATTGAGCTAAACTGTAACAAGGAAATAAGATTCTAAGAGGCTTCGTAGAACACCACACATCCTGCCAAAATTTAACTCTATTGCCCTAGTTTACTTTGAGCTTAATGAGATTGAAGAATGCATCCTTGTTTTTGTCGATACTCTTCCAGACTCCAGAGCCCACAACCCGTAGTCCCACCTAGGTCTTTGAAAAACCAATCAGAACTATTTGAAGCATATTCCGCCTGCACAACCTGCCTCCAAACAGCACTCATTTTGGTACCATACCTCCATAACCATTTGGAAAGCAAAGTTTTTTTCAACTCCCTTATCAACCGAACACCCAGACCCCCTTGATTGACCAGGCTGGAGACATTGTTTCACCCCACCCAGTAGATCTTCCACTTCCCCTTATCAAATCCCCACAAGAAATCCCTCTGAATGCATTCCATTTTCCATATAACAAAGATTGGGGCTTGGTACAGAGAAAGGAAATAAATTGGTAAGCTAGCAAGCACATTATTCAGCAAAACAAGCCCACCACCAAATGAGAGGTAGTTGCACTTCCAATGAGCCAATCTGTTACTCATTTTATCCAGAACTAGATTCCAAATAGCTTAAGATGAAGATTTTGCTCCCAGAGGGAGCACAAAATAATCAATAGGGAAAGGGAGAACATCGCAACCAATAACATTTGCCATCTCCTCCATATCAGGAACTATCCCAACCGGACTTAAGGTTGACTTGCTCCAATTCACTCTAAGCCCGGTTGCAACCTCTACAATGAGGGGAATACACCTCAAATTCCAAAGACCCTCCAGGTCCGCGTCAAGCATAAAGAGCGAATCGTTAGCAAACTGGATAAAGGGAACCATAGGGCCCCTTTCAATAGACAAGAATCTTTAAAGCAACCCCACCGAATCTGTCTTCACTGCCAATCAACCCAACAAGTCTGCCACCATGATGAACAAATAAGGCGAGAGAGGATCGCCCTGCCTCAATCCCCTGCTAACCTTAAAAAAGCCCTTAGGCGCACCATTGACAAGCACCGAGAAGGAGGGGGACGAAACACACATTTTCATCCAATTCATCCAAATCCGGAGATCCTCTATTCGTTTTCTTTATCTCTTAGTTTCTTCCTAAGTTTTTCTTTATTTCTATACTATTCTCTTCTCATTCTTTCTATCATATTCTCTTTTCTTCTTTTTCTTCTTCCTTCTCTTGAAACTTCCATTACAGAACCTTTACTTTTTCTGAAATTATTTGGTTTGACCCATTAAATCTTATCGAAATTTTATAAAATTTTAACTATAGAACCCTGAAGCACGTCAGAAACGGCCATAAAAATTTCAGAGTTTTCTAACGCTTCATAGGGCATTTTGGTAATTTTTGGATTTTTTGTACAAAATTACAAAAATAACCTTTTGGGTTATTTTCTTCTATTTTCTTATCTTTTTCTTTTCTTTTGTATTAGAACCTCTTTTCTTAAATTTTATTCTCTGATTTATTTGTTTTTTGTGAGTTTATATTCAATTCTTGATTTATTTTGCTTTCGCACTTTAAATTTAACCATTGTTTGAGGGTTTTGGAATTACTCTACATCAATTTTTGGTATCTTCTCCCTTATACTGCATCAGAGACATGTACCAAGAATGTTTTGGCAGCTCCAAAAGTAAAAGAGTTTATCGGAGATGAAGCTCGGAAAAGAAGCATAGTTAGCCGTTAATGGTTTCCTAGAGAAAGTTGGGAGTTGCTGGTTAGAGTGAGCAACAGGGAGAGAGGGAAGGGAGAAAAACGATAAGCTAGGTTGGAGAAAAGAAATAAAAGACTAAAATACCAATCTATTTATTATAAAAACAATTGAAAGTGGGCCAGTGGGGTAATTTTTGTCCAAACAAAATTGGGTAAGACTGCTAACATGCCCTTGACGGTGGTGTTGAAGTATATAAATTCATGTATCTCCTATCATCAATATATCAGAGCTAGGTTAGATCACAAGTTCAAATCCCTATAAAAGTAAAAGTATGCTCGCGGACATAGCTAATGTGAATGCTTGCACCAGTTCCCAAGAGACAACAGTGTTCATCCTGATGGAGAATGTTAAAGTATATTAATTCATGTATCTCCTTTACCTAAGGTTTTGGAAGAGTTGGTTAATTAACTCTTAATATGGTGGCGCCTATCCTAGCTCTAATACCAAGTTGGTTGATGTATTGATGAGATGTATTACGTTAGGGTTTTAGTGAACCAGAGGAAGAGAAAGAAGAATAAGAAGAAGAGGTGTGAGAGAGGTATATGTATGAGGCAGAAAAATTAAAGATAGGTCCATATTAAGAGTTAATTAACCAACTCTCCCAAAACCTTAAGGTGATAGGATATATATACATGAATTAATATACTTCAACAAGTGGGTGGGTGGGTGGGTGGATGTGTGTATGTCTATCAAGTTAGTTTGATACTCTCTCTTCTCATTCTTCTTTCTCTTTTCCTCTTATTCATGCCTTAATCAACACATGGAATCAGAGCCTATCAAATCCAATAAAAAAGGCCTTGATTTTATTTATCTTCCCTGTCGTCATCCCTTCTTTTTTTTTTATCCATTTTCCATTCTCCCCCTCTTGCTGGTTGTTCAGAAACCCTAAGGTTCTGATCGCAACTTACAGAACTTATCTTTTCCCCATTTTATGGTGGTTTTACTGGTTTATGACCACCTAGTGTGTGACTTTTAAGGCTGGCCTCTTCTATCAAGCGGAGAGGCAGACTACATACCAACAACTCATGGATTACCGCTCTTGATCTTCTTAGATCCCGGCTAATACGAGTTGTATAAAGTTGCCCACTCTTCAGATGCAAGGCTTTCCATGCTACTGGAAATACTAAAATATATAGCAGGTCTTCCAAAGAAGAAAAAAAGGCTGAAACGGAAAGATTTTTCCAAGTTGGCCACACAAACCTGGGTCTGCCCCACCATGGATGCGGCATGGAAGGGGGCCAATGTCAATAGGGTCTGGCTGGGTTACATTGGTTTCAGTCCTTACTAAAATAAAAATTTTAAAAAATAAAAATTTCCAGTCTAAGGGTATTTCAGCAATTTAATGTATATTAGATTTTTTATTATTTTCCAAGAAATCCTAATAAGTAATTTTCTAGGCTTATTGTAGCAACAACAAATTATTTTTGTGCAATGTAAGACTAGAAAGTACATTTTATAACTTGGGTCGGTTCACTTTTTCTTTTTTTCAAGGAATTGGAGTGTAGACTTATTTTAATTGGGTTTTCTTTTCTTGAGAATTTGGAAGGCTTTTCCTATTTTGGTTGAGCTTTCTATTACTGTGGGAATATGTGGGTAGGAGAGATTAGACCTAGACAGCCAGCATTTTGACCTATAAAAACAGTACAAACAGTACTCTCTTCTATTGAAAGCAATTAACAGAAATTGAAGATTGCCCTCTCGTTTGCACTAGCTTTGATGGGCTCCAAGGTGCTATAGTTGATTCCATAATAAAAGTGAATTCCTTGAACCTACCTCTTTCTCCTTCACAAAGTTTTTCTTTTATTGTTTTCTAATACTGAACTATAGCTCTTCAAACCCCTAAACATCCCCTACACCTTCTTATTGCAACCTATTCGTTTACTGTTTTAGCCACTTCCTTTTTTCGTTGTACCCAGACCACCCCTTTTAGCACATCTTTCATCCCTAATAATCCCTATTCCAGCTTTAATTAGTTTTCTTCAGAAGACTACACTGTTATATCTGTACAGCCACCCATCTACTGTGACAATGAATACAACACTAAAAGTAACTTTCAACTTTCCTTAAATCTTTATCTTTTCCCTCTATGACCCTTCTCTCTCTAGTCCAAAGCCCTAAACCAAAACATTATGCCCCTTTTTATTATTCTAAGCCCACCTATTTGATACTTTTGAGAGTTTGTCAAGCATCAACCTCCAGTTTCCACTTCTTAATTTTCTCCTTTAGTTTCTTCAACTTCACAAGGAGAATATGACCAGCCCAACCACTCAATGAAAAAGATTAACACCATTCCTCCACCTGAGAAAACTCAAGCTCCCCCAATTACATACTTTCAAATCGAAAAGAGGTAATTTTTTAGAATCTGGAATTCCTCTAAAGATCATGTTCATGGTCCAATAAGGGCATTCAAAAAGGCCGCCTAAGTCAACCCTAAGAAATTTCTCCTCCCGATCTGAAGAGATGAAAAACTTGTCAAGACACCACAAGATTAAAGGTGCTGATTGTTCAACTATGTAAACCGTGCCCTCTTAACAGAAGATCAATTAATTCATTCCTGCATATAAGAATAGCAAAGTTACTAATTTCTCTCAAACCTCAGTTGCATCAACCCCCCCACCCAGCATCTCATGCACATTTCAAACAGTAATGAAATCCCTTGCCACTACAAAAAATACACCACCAACCCATCTTCATTCAGCTCAAAACAGAAATCAGCACTTTCACACTTTTCATTAAGGCCATAGTCATAGTGGCAAACCGGATCCTCTTTATTTTATTCTAGAAGGGTGAGTTCCACCTTCAGCCCCATTTACCATCATTTCAATCAGTATCCTGAAGGACTGAATCTTCCCAATGCCTTATGGAAGTCAAATGTAATTGTACACGGTGGCATAAGACATGGCAAGGGAGAATGATCGCCGGTGGCATAGACCCATTCTTCATCGTGGGCAAGAGGCGCAACCAAGGGTTTCGCAATTACGACTACGATGCTCCCGTTCATCTGCGTTCAGACTACCATGCTCATCATAAGGGAAGGGGATTCTACAGTGGCAAGCAAGTGAATCGTCACCAGTTTCGCAGGCGACACCAACAGTGGAAACAGGATTGGTGAGTAGCAGAGAAGTGGGATTCAAGTGAGGTTCAGATAATCTGCATAGGGAAAAAGGTTAAAAACAAGGATACTACCATAGGTCGTATGAAAAAGCTCTGATGAATAGAATGTGGCCACAAGATAGGGGAGTGAGCATGAGACAGGATAGGAGAAATAAGGTGATTTTTGCGGAGAAGGAAGAGGCAAAAGCTCGAGCTCGACAGATGGAGTCATGTCTGGTGGCTAGGTCAGTGGGTGCTATTTTGACGACTCACTCTTTATCTTAGATGGGCAAGCAAGTTTGGAAGATATCTGGCAAGTTTTATGTCAAATGACTCCCCAATAACTTATTCTTCTTGTCTTCCCATCGGCAGCAGAGGCCAAGTGTGTGCTAATAACCGAAAGGAGAGAGTGGGGCGTTTATTGTTTCCTTATGAATAAATGGAGTTGTCGGGCCGGCTCCAAATCCTTCGGACTGCCGCAGGAGGGGATCTCGATTAGAGCCTTCAGAACCCCAGCATCTGTGGTGTGTTCCAGTCTTGAAGGCTATTGGTGACAGTGTAGGGGGTTTCTAGGGGCAGATCCGCCGGAGGAAGGTTCTATGGATTAGGCCCGTATTCTGGTTAAAGACCTCAACCGAATTCCTTCCTTTACTATTATCTCCGACGGAACACATCAAGTTTGTATTGCCTTATGGAAAGAAACCCTGCCGGAAATACTTCATATGGAAAGGAGAATTGGTTTAAGGGAGAACGAAATGGCTACGGGTGCCCCGCCACGACAGAATCGTATCCAAGCAAGAGGCAGCAAATTAGATAGGCAGATGCCAGAAAGCATGTCTAGGAGGTGGCAAAGGCGGGATCAGAATTCAGGTCGGTCTATTTGGGCAGGAGATGGTGCCATTTCAAATTTGAATTACAGGATTGCATTGCAATTTGTAAGGTTGTCAACTGGGCCGGGCTGGCCCGAAGCCCAACATGTCCAGCCCAAAAGATAATCGGGTTGGGCTAAGTTAGGGCCCAACTTTTAGGCTCAAAGTTTTATTTGGGTTGAGTTCGGGCAGGCTCAAGTTCAGCCCGAAGCCCGGCCCGAACTAGTTAGCAAATAATAATTTCATTTATACGTTGATATTAGGTCTATATTTTTTTGTATTATTTTTGGATCCATATATTTTTAACAAATTTACTATCATCACATAGTTCAAGTGTCAACTATTCAAAAAAAAAACATATAATATGCATTTATGGGGCATTTGTGGGCCTAAATCAACCCAAAAATAAAGAAAATAATTTTAATTCAGGCAACCCGAATTCGGCCCAAAGCCCGTTGTTTTAAAATGGGCTGAGTTCAGACCCAACATTTAGGCCTGAAGTTTTATTCGGGCTGAGTTCGAGCAAACCTCGACCCGGCTCTGCCTGGCCCGATTAAAAACCCTAGCGATTTGTTGACCGACCCGATAGCAAGGAGATGGTCTCACATGGGCCGGAAGAGGGATTCTCGGGTTAATCGTGAAAATTGGTTTCGGTGGTTCATATCAAACCAGGTCATGCCAACAAGAGGGATTGTGTATCTCTCAATCCCAATCGGGACATTAACACTCCAAAGCGTATGACTAAGGGCAAGGCCCGGAGCACCCATAGGGGTAAATGGGCAGGTCGGGCTATTCAGGCACCCCACTATCTAGATCCGAAGATATTAAATATATCTCAAGTTTGCAACAAGAACAACCAGAGACGAGTTAGCACTTTAAACGAAAGAAGGGAAGCAAAGGTCGTCGATCAATCACCAAAGCAGGTTATTCCAAATAGCCAGAAGCAAGCCAATTGCACCAAAGGTATTGTAATTCAAGAAGTCATGGCGGAATAAGCAAGGCATGAACAATCGAAGCAGGTTCAAGGCAAAGGGAAAGTGAAGCTAACAACACCTCATCTAAGGGAGTCTCAATCCGATGAAGAAGCCTATACACAGTTTGATGGGGAGCCTTCGGGGTGTTGGCAGTAGATCACAAAGGCGATGAACAGCAATTTGTGATCGATCAGAGTCTTGTAAGGGACTAGGGATATTCTTCTAGCAACCTGCTCTCGTCACCATATTTTAGCAGCCCATGTCTAAGGAACCAAGGTCAACTAGCGAAGACTGAGATGGCAGAAGATAAGGTCAAGAAGGAAGTGTGTAAGAGCAAGCGATGGGGGATAGAATGATGACAAAGATTGAGTATGGCATTAAGAACATGTCGATAGTTGGGACAGAATTAGTTCCAGTGGCCTCAAGAGAAAAGCAGGTTGCAGGTTGTCCTTTTATAGAAACACCCCTTCAGTGTATTCCTCCTTTGCCTGCATCGGACTAGGTTGTGTGTAAAGCATCAAAATTAAGGAGAAGGATGAAGGTGTCCTTTATGGAGATAGAGTACAATGTGGAAGATTTATTTAGGGAAATTGAGTGCAGACGGGGTCTCAACAATAGTTGCAAAGCTGTCTCCAACTCAAGAATTATTTCAAAAGAGAAGAAATCTAGGAACTAAGGCAATTATCCTCAACTATAAACAATGAGGGTTCAACTAGCGCTAAAAGTAATAATCATAACAATAGCAGGGGGAGGAGGGTTTGTGAAGAGGAGGAGGAGAACACTCAGCTTGTTACTCATTAAGATATGACTAGTGTCTTGGAATGTTAGGGGATTAGGAGGACTAAAGAGAAGGGCGTGAAGGAAGGATTTGTGTCAAAGGTGGAAAGTGGACATGATTTCAATCCAAGAAACCAAATTATCTTCTTTTGGTTATTGAGAGGCAGTGGACATATGGGGTAGGAGTCGTTGGAAGTATGTTCACAAACCAGCTATAAATTAGGCGGTAGGGATTCTTATGGAAGGAAGACTTTGTTGAGGGCAGTATATCCATATGAGTCACTTTTCCACATCTATGAATTGTGTTTGGAATAAGGATTCATTTAAGTGGGTGTTTATTAGGGTTTATGGGCCTCAGGATGCGTTATCACATAATCATATTTGGACCGAGCTTTATGAAGCTATATCCATATGGAAACTTCCCTATTGCATAGGAGGGGACTCCAACATAATTTGGTATCCGTCCGAGAAAAATGGTTTGCACCATCTCTCCCCTTAAATGTTAAATTTCTCTAACTTTATATCATTCCATGGTCTTGTTGATTTGCAATCGAAGGGTGCCAAGTTCACTTGGACGAGTAAACAATCTGACCAGACAATGAGTTGTCTCAATCGTTTCCTTTTTTGCCCTGCATGGTAAGATCACTTTGGGGTTGTTACTTAAAGGACACTCACAAATCCAAATTCCAATCACATTCCAATTTTTCTTAGCTATGAGGATGATCTTGGTGGCCCCTCCCCATTTTGTTTTGAATTAATGTGGCTGTAAGCCCTAGGTTTTAAAGACTTGGCCAAGAAGTGGTGGAAAAAGAGCCAAGTAAAGGGTTCAGTTGGATTCATTCTAGCCCAAAAATTTTAAGGGTTGAAAAATCATATAAAAAACTGGAGCAATGAAGTGTATGGGCGTGTGAAAAAAAAAAAAGTCTTAGTGTCTGAGACAGATACAAGAAAAATTGATTCCTAAGAACAGAATGGTCCCATCTTGAATTCTTTGAAGGTTTCTCGCGAGAGAAATTGGAAAGCGTACATCTTCTAGTTGGAGATGGAGGAGACTAGTTGAAGGTAGAAAGCCCGTATGGACTGGTTAAAATTCAGTGATCTAAACTCAAAAAAATTTCATGGGATGGCTACCACGAGGAAGAAGAAAAATCAAATATCTCAACTTGCTTCCAACAGGAAGATTATTAAAGGGCAGAAAGTGATTGCAAAGGTTGTCTCGTAGCACTATCAAAAGCTATTTTCGGTACCTTTCCCTGTTAGGCTGCATCTTGAAGGTCTTGTCTTCCACCGTCTCTTTACAGATATGGTTGTTAGGCTAGAAAAGCCTTTCACTGAACAAGAAGTGTTGACAGCCCTTAAAAGCCTCAAGGAGGAGAAGGCCACCGACTTGGATGGCTTTCCAATGAGATTCCTTCTTGAGTTTTGGGATACAATTGGAAAGGATTATATGGAAGTTATCCATGATTTTCTTAGGAAAGGGGCGGTATGTCGTTGTTTGAACACCTTTCATATTCTTAATTCCCAAGAAGTAGTGCCCAATGGAGCTTCAAGATTATCGGCCCATAAGTCTCCTTAACAGCTTCTACAAACTATTGACCAAAGTTCTCACTTGTCGACTAGAAGAGATTATGAGTTGTATTATTTCTCCTTCCCAGAATGCTTTTGTGAAAGGCCATCAAATGCTTAATTGCTCCCTCATTGCAAATAAATGTATTGATTATTGGTAGAAGTCTAAGAAGACCGGGGTTATCTATCAAATCGATATGGAAAAAGCATATTATCACGTTAACTAAGAATTCCTCATATGGGTTCTTCAATATATTGGTTTTGGAAAAAAAATGGTGTTTTTGGATTAGAACCTGTGTTTTCAGTGCATCCTAGGCGATTCTAGCTAATGGGACTTCAGTTTAGCTTTCCAAAGGGCAACAAGGCTAGGACAAGGTGATCCACTCTTTCCCTTCTAGTTCAACATTGTGATAGAGTTGCTGAGCAAGTTGGTAGCTAGATTAGAAGAGGTGGGATGTCTTAGCATTGTAGATGTGGATGGCCCACATGTTACTATTCTCCAATTCGCTGACGATTCCCTCATATTCCTCCCGAATTCAAAATGATGGTTGTAGGTTCTGTTCCAAACTTGGGTAGGCTTGCAAATATTCCTCGATGTTCAGTTTCAATGGCTCCAGGGACCCATTTGGACCTTCCCCTTGAGGGGAGGTTAAAGTCTAAGTACACTTGGGACCCAATAGTGGAACGGGTGGATAAGACGCCAGTTAGATGGAAAGGACACTATCTCTCTGAGTGAGGGAGAATAACTTTGATCAAAAGTGCTCTCTCCAACTTGCCAATGTACTACATGTCTCTCCTTCATGCTCTAGCCTAGGTTCTTCAAAGTCTTGAAAGGAGTAGAGCACTTGGAAAAGGTTGGTAGAAAGTTCCTCCTTATCAACCGTGAGCAGCTTTGTTATTCTCTTGATAAAGGAGGTATGGGATTCAGGCCTTAAAAGAGATGAATTGTGCCTTGCTTGCTAAGTGGCTCTAGAGATATAGGGAGTAGCCCTCTGCTCTACGGTGCTAGGTGATCCATGCAAAATATAAGGATAATGGGAGAGGTTGGTGCACTAAAACTCTAGCAGGGGCTTGCAAGTCAAGTTTGTGGAGGGACATTTTCAAAGAATATGAGGAATTTCAGTGTTGGGTGCCTTTTTTGTTGATATTGGGAACCAAACTCTCTTCTGGCATGATGCGTGGTGCATCCCCACCTCTCTCTCAGGATTTCCCGAATCATTTCTCCATTGTTAGGCTTAAGGATGGGTTGGTTTGTGATCACATTGTGCAAGAACATGGTCATATTTCCTAAGATCTCCATTCCCGTCGTGAGGTCAATGATTGGGAAGTCCTGACGGTGTCTTGCAGTGCCTTGAGAGAGTTGAAGTAGGGGTAGAGAGGGAGTAAAATCGTGTAGACTGTGGCAGCCAACCCCTGCAAATGGTTTCTCCGTTAATTCATTTTATAACATCATTTGTTCGGTTGCTAATGTCGAGGACACAGCCCTAGAAGTTTGGAGATCTAAAATGTCATCCAAAGCTTGCTTCGTTTTATGGCGGCTTCTTCATTTTAACAAAGTCCTCACCCTGGACAATTTTCAAAGGAGAGGTTACCAGCTGGCCAATGTTTGCAGAATGTGTCGAATGAATGAAGAATTGGCTGCCCACCTTTTCCTCAACTGACCTTTGGCATTTGATCTCTGGGGAGAATTTTTTCAGCGGTTTAGATTCTCATGGGTCCTTCCTAACTCTATTCCGGAGCTCCTGGATCAGCAGTTCCATGGTAGACAGGGAGCTCTATCTCCGAAAGGGGTGATGCTATGGAAGTGTGTGCCTCATGTTATTTATTGGGTCCTTTGCACAGAGCATATCGACCAAGTTTTTCAAGATCGAAGAGCCTCTTCTTAGCAGCAAAAGGATTGATCTTTAGCCCTCTTAAATAGATGGGTGTCGCATTTACCAATGTTTGCAGGGTGTTGTTTCTCGTCCTGGATTTTTTACTAGGATACCATAATTTTGCAGTGTGTTTCTCTGGGCCTGAAATTTACTTTACTGATAAAAAATAAATAAATAATTTAACTGTCAGAACATATAAAGCACCACTGAAATTATGTAAACACTCACAGCCATTGCCATCTTCTCGTACACAATAGAACACCAAAACATCAGAATACCAACAGATACACCCAAAGCCAGTAGCTCTTTCCAATCCACCAAATTAGAACCCAAAAATTTCTGAGCCAAATATCAAATCCCCCTCTAATGTTTTTGTCTCATGCAAAAGAACCACATCTGCCTTACTTTCCCACATTAAGTTTCTTATTTGGAACTTAGGGGGGGGTTCCAGAGACATGTTCTTCTGAGGAAGGGTCTGCATACCAAATTTCCGTCTCTAGTACAAGTCCTGCCACATTGAACATTTCCCACATGGCAATGTCTCTAACACCTAATTGTTTACTTACCTCAGCAGACCTGGAAACAACCACTTCAATGCTCATGTGGAACTCTATTAGTCTATGTGAAGTGAGATATTTGTAACTTCTTGCTGTTTTGCCTTTATTTTCTGCAGTATTCACCAGCCCAGTGAATTTTTCTGTTCTCTTTCGTATTCTTGAATATAACTTCTGTATCATTCATACTATATATATATATATATATATATATATATATATATATATATATATATTACCAAAAAAAAGCTCCCGTGAGCTCCAATTAAACAGTGGCATTGATCTCTTCCTTGTCTTCATCTTTCCCTAAGAAAAATACTCACAAATTTCATCTTTAATCCCAACAACACAAAGCAATCTCTCAGACCCTTAGAGATTTCCACATATGCACGTATGTGAAGCCATTATCATGATGATCACAAAACATTTTCATACCAAAAATTTGTTGCTGTATTCTTCATTGGAAAGAAGTTGATGTATTCTACAATTCTTTTGTTCTTTTTCCTTTTAGTTTTATATATTTTTAGTTTCCTTGCTTCAACATTTTACAAAACTCACACAGAAGTCAAGTTCTTGTGTCCGCCAATTGTGGACATCTTGAGACTTGCCAGCAGTGCCATGTGTGAAGGTAAGTAGGTAACATTTCCCACCCTCACTATTACGGATCTTGATCTATCACCTACATTTATGGCTTACCATGAAAGAACATTAGATTTGAGAGATTTAAAATAAAGATTTTGTAGCAATTGAAGCATGAGCATACAAAAAAAAATACAACAAAACATAATGGAACTATAAGAAATTCATAAGACCAGGAGAGCTTAAGCTTTTCAAGTTTGAAATTATTGAATCTTTTAGGGTTTAAACAGAAAATGGTGTTTTTATTTGACTATGACTTCTTGTTGGAGGATTTTGAAGAAGCTTAGCGCAAAACTCGTGATTGAAGTTTAAAGGGGAAGTTGGACTTCTTGCCAAGCATATGAATGCAATTTTGTAGTATGACTTGTAAGAAAAATGAAACTATTGGCTTTCCTATGAGAGAGTACAGAAATGCAAAGGTTATATTCTTTCAAAGTTTCTTATACAGCGGAGATATTGTTCTTGATGTAAATTCCACTCGGATTTTCTGGATATAATCAGTTAACGGATTAGTAGGCTCTATTACAAGAAAATGATTGAAGTTAAAAGTACTTAAAACTCTGCATAATACAAATGAGATGTAATTGACTAGTTCAATTCAATACACAATGTAATTTGTTCCAATAAAAAATTAATAATCAAAAACTTAAAAGAGGAGTTTATTACTGGAACAATGTGTCAACAATGATATCTATAAGCACAAAGGCATTAATGTCCAAAGGTGTATCAGAGGGTATACTTCTGAATATATGGTATACCCATAGCATTTCTGTATTCTCAGGAGTGTAAATAAGAATAAATGTGAGAGAGAAAATCCACTCTCTCCATATGTTCTCTCTTTTCTCTCTTCTTCTCTCTCATCTTCAACCCTAATACCTTCACTACAACAAGCCTACCTGATTCAACTAACAGAATATGATTACTCCATGCAGCAGGGGAAAACAAAACAGGTGGGGCAACAAACAATACCAGCAACATTTTTCTCATCCTCATTCAGAACATGTGTAGAAAGTTTAGATGGATGCAACCGCCTCATCCATTTGAAACTCTGTGGTATCCCACTGCGAAGCATTTTGGTGAAGACCGCGAGCCTTTTTTGAGTGCTTATAAACGGTTGACCCGTTTCATAATCTATCAAACTAAGAAGAGTGTGTGACACCTGCAAAGGATATTGTGATTCTCAAGTGACTCCACCAAAATATAACACATGCTCTAAAAAGGAAAAATGTTAGTCACCTGTACAACTAGTTGATTACACCATAAAATAGCCTGGTGCTCCATTGACAGCCACACATTCTTCATGCTTGTACTCCCTATCATAAAACCATGAGTTGGGGGCACAATTCCATCAAGAGATTCCAACTTTGACCGAACCTGGAATGAGAAGGCCACAGGAGTCAGATGAACACATTAAGAAATTCAATAAAAGTAAATTGTAACTAGCAAATACAGTCAAACAACAGGAAGGGAAATGGATAACAAATATCACAGTAAAACAAAACCATACACACTACTTAAGTCCAAAGAAACTACCTTCATGAAGTCAAAAAGAAATGCATCATGCATGGTAGTGTCAAGATTCCCATTTCGGCAGAAGATATCAGAAGAACAATTAACAGAACCATTGCCTTGTAATTGTCCATAAACAAGTAAAAAGGAAAGGTATCCAAGATCCAGCTGATGACTGAATCATAAACTTTCATGTGTTGATGGGTATGACCATTTACAGTCTTCGTCTAACTTTCCCCAGGTAAATTGTTACATATTTGTTGTAACAATAAACTGGTGGTTTAACCAATTCGAATTGTCTCACACAGATTAAAATTTCAGCTTTTTTGTTACTCTTTTCTTTTCTTTTTCAATCTCTTTTTTTTTTTTTTTTTTTTTTTGGTGGGGGTGCAATCAGAGGTTAGTATGTTAGCAAGTGAAGACGGGAAGAAAGAAGGGTAGAGAGTGGAACCCAAATATCTTGGTGATGGTGGACAATAACTCTAATGTAATATTCAGCATATGAGTTGATATCTAACAATACAAGACCTTGGGAAGTTCTGATTCACTAACAACAGGATTCTAAATCAATTCTGAAATGGAAAAAATTCATATTTATTAGTTAACTTGTTAACCAATCAAGAAAGAAACTAAATCATACATCATGTTGAGAAAGTAAACCAGATCTGTTGAAAATTCCAGCAAGTAAATTGAAGGAATAGAGATCCATAAAATTCAGTAAGGTGAGATCACCAGACCTTAAGCCAAGAACAAAAGGCACAAAGCCAAAGAAATTCTTTTACATATCTAAGAAAAAAGAAAGAAACGAACAAAGCCTGAGAAGACAAATACAAGAACAATTACACAATGCAAAACTTTCTTTCTACCCAAAATTCAAGCTTCACTATTTTTTTTTTTCTGACCATCCAATAAAATACAGAGAAAATTCACGGATGTTATCACACAGTCAGGCTGATTTTTCACTTGAGCAATCTCTGGACTGGAGCCCATCCATAGGTAGGCCCTGATCTTCTCTACATAAGACTAAGAGTCCCATAAGATTCTCCAGATTATACGAGTCCTTCATCTTTTTGGTTTTCATTCATTTCTTTTATTTTCTTTTAATTTCTTAAGGTGAGGTTATACACGAGATACCAGGCACCAATTGAAGTTATTCTCCCATTAGAGCCTATGGAATGGCACCATAGCCCTGAATCACTAAATGTCTGCACATAAGAGAATAGGTGAGGGCTCTTTCTTTACATGAATTTAGTTCTTGTTCTTCTATGACTACATTCAAACATTAATAATTTAAGTTATTCTAAGTTTTTTTTTTTTTTTGGCTCTAGGGGGTGCCTTATTGCCTTTTTTAATAAATTTTCTCTAATAAAAAAAAAAGGATTCAATTTTTGGTCCTTTACTTTGACTTTAGCTACTAGATTTAATTTGTTCCATTGGAAATAGTAGACTGTCTTTGGCAAACGATCTCACAATCTTGGGATTGTGATACTGAGATCAGATCACAGGATCGCAAACTCGAGATCAACCTGTTAAGTTGCACTGGTCGTTTGGTTACTTAAGAAGGACTGATTGTTTATGTTTAATAGGTTAAAATACCAAATTACCCCACATTTCACCATGTGTTTTTTTAGTTAGCGTCATCTCTCAAAATCTCAATTTGAGAATAGGATGTGATCTCAGATCGGGATTTCTAGCAAAGTCTTAGATTGGGTCAACATCTAGGTCTGGAGATTGCAGCCCAGAAGGCAAACCAAATGGATCGAATCAGAGAACAGACCACAATCTCGGGTTAGATCCCAATCAAAGACACCTGTAATTTGGTTAGTATTTGGGGTCCCTAATACTAAAGGGAGTTGCTAAGTAGGAATTCAAATAGTCTACTTATAGAGTACTAGGGATGTCTATAGGGTAGTAGATTTTTGCAGATTTAGTTGTGTTTTGTTTTGGAGATGGTTCTTATTAATAGATGTGGTTGCTGCTGAGTTTTTCAGTACAATTCTACTCTTCTACTTCAACATATGTATCTTGAAGATTATTTCCTGTTGTCTTTATTTTGAATCATCAACATCGATCATCGATCGATTGCATATTTCATCCATATAATTGGAGAGAATCATGTTGAATTCTGTTGGCCTGATTTCTTTCTTTCTTTCTTTTCTTTCTTTTTTTTTTTTTTTTTTTTTTTTTTTATTAATAAAAAATTTATTTAATAAAAACGGAGATAAGGAATCCTCTCAACAGAAGAGGAAACAGAAGAAACAAAGAAAAATGGAGAAAAATGGGACCCCAGGGCACCCACCCAAACCCAACAGCATTACCTCATATTACAACCGATATCCCATTCCGATCTTAACCTCTGTGGGATAGGGTTTTCTCCACATCAGGTACACTTTTTTTCTTCTCTTCTTTCTTCTTCTTCTTCTTTCCTTCTACTATTTGCTGTTTTCCGATTTCTGGTTTCAAGAATTCCATTAAAGAGCGCTTCAAGAAACTCTCTTTATTGCTTTCTTGAATCCCCATAGCCTGTGATGCCCTGTCTTATCATTTTTCTCCCTTCTCCTCCACTATTTCTACTTCCCAAAATCCTAAACTCCATATTCTAAATCGGCGGCTGATACAAACCACCATACCCTACTGTTTCTGCCATCAAGAACCCCTGTACCCAAGTTGCAGACCAGTGGCTCCTCTATCCTAAACTTTTCCTTTGTTCCCCTCTTCAAGAAACCCATTCCCCATCAAACTTAAACCCTCCGGCACCTTTCCCAGCTTTGGGTTTTCTGTTTACAGATCAGAAATTAAAACCCTAGCCAGTTTCTCCCTTGTAGCAACTTCAGACCAGCCCATATTTAATCCTGTATCAGTCCCCGGATTACTGCTTTACAACCACTACCCTATTTCAGTCTCAGATTGTTTCTCATCCTGTGTTTTGATCACCACATCAATTCTCACTTGAACCTATCCCTTGCAGCTGATATCCTTCTCAACCCTTGCTGTGTTCCTAACACCAGTCCACACAGATTCTGTTTGCTTACCCCAAAGCCTAGAAACCAGTCCTCTGTTGAGTATCAGATATCAGCCTCCAATAGTCCTAACAGCCTGCTGTCTCAAAGCTCACGAGTACATTCTAACTAATCCTGTTCTGGACTGTAAGCTACATCTGTTTGCTCACTGGTTCAGACCTGAATCAATTAGTGTGTGTTCACCTAATACTCCTATTTGATATCTCATTACAGCCCACACCTGATCCAATTCTGCTAGCCTATGACCTGAGCCAAACCCCTAATTACCTTGCTGTTTCAGTCCTATAACTAATACCCAACTGCCTGTGTTCTTTTCCAACTCAAACTTCACAAAATTCATATTGAATCTTTGCTGTTTTGGCCACCACCTGATCCTATAAACCTATCCAAGACCACTGTTTGATCTGTCGGTCCCTAGCCTTAATCTTGTTACTTGTCTTCTACTGTTTTGCTCTTAATGCTTGATTGGTTGCTGATTTCCTACAGTCTAAATGTTAGTGAATTTTAATTGCATTAAATCTGATTGCTGTTTTCATTCTTTGTGTGGTCTAACATCATTCTAGAGTAGTTTCATTACTTAATCATTCTAATTAAGCTCAAGGTGTGCTTGGCTTGAGAGTAGGAATATAGTTTATCCATTTTCAATTGCTTTGTATAATACCGCAAGTCTCTTCTTGCACTTGTATGTACATGCATCTTGCATCAATTAGTAATAATAATAATAATAATAATAATAATAACAATATATATTTACCATTCTCATTAAATTCCTGAAAAACAAAAATAGTAAGCCGTTAGACTATTCAAATAGACCATCTAATAACTAAACTTCTCTCAGGTCCGGAATGACTCACTGTGTGTCTCATGTTCAGAGGATCAGAATTAAATACTGCATGTCCCACCTATGTAGACTGCCTATGCCAGATCAGTATGATCAGTTGATTGTTTACCATTTAATTTAAACATTAACCAGTTTATTCAATCAAATGTAACAGCTAACACTAATCATACTCATGCTCCATATTTTGGAGGCACTGGTTGATGGTTATTTTTACAGCCATGGTTGGAGCATGGTTCAAAACTTCAGTAAATTTTGCCAAATTTCGCTACTTTGTGGCAGTGAGAAATAGTGAAAAAATATAAAAATTTCCTAATTTTAGTTTTAAAAATGCAAAATTATATGACTTAAATATCAAATTAGTTGTAATAGAATATTGCAATTCTTCACGAAAATTCTATTTTTTCATAGATATATTCATACATCTAGGCAAAATCGACACTTCATGGAAAACCTGAGACTCCAAAAATCCTATTCCAATTGTTGAGAATCCACTTTCCTAGTATTCCTTAAATCTCAAACCTTGAAGAAATAGTGTGAGTTTGACTTGTGAAGAAGTAGCCATGTTAACATGATGATGACTTGGGCCTCATTTTTTTTATAAGATAAATTCATTAATAAAGGCGACAAAGCATCCCCAAAAAGCGGACCAACACAGCATCACAGCCCGAAGGCTAACCACTATAAAAATATTTTACAAAGTTTCCCTACCCTCTTTTCATATCTACAAAAGAATTCCCCTCAAATTCTTTACAATTAACAGCCCAAAAACAAAAGCGAGCTCTAGCCTTTCTAAAAACAAATACAGCCGACTGGAGATAGTTTTCAAAGGTCCATTGGTTTCTTTCTAACCATAGAGACCAGCAAACCGCGGGAAGTATCATCTGCCACAAGATTCTGCCCTTAGGAGAGAGTCTCCTTAATCTCCAATTCTGCACAAAATCTTTGAACCTTTCAGAGAATACCCATCCCACGCCCAGCTCCCCTAAGATCATATTCCAAACTTCTTTAGCATAGGCACAATGGAGGAACATATGATTCACTGAAGTAGAGCAGTATTACAATGGCCACTCTGTTCATGATAGAAATAAATTAGCTCTGAACTGTACGTAGTAATGACTAGTGAGGGAAAGAGAACAAAATGTAAGAGTTCTGTTTTGGTTTATCATGTTTAAGTAGCTTTATTGTATGAACTTAAAAACCAAAATTTTGGGTGATGATAAACCATATCTTCTTGGCAGTGCCTATGCTTGTCCCATACTCCTCTCTTCTAACACAGAGATGCTTTTGTATTTTTGAGTCATGAGGGTTTTTTTTTCTTTTAGCAAATGAGTTGTAAAGTTTGTAATCATATTTCTTCTGAAGTTTCATTGATATTGCCACATTTTTTCCAATATATCCCTAACTTCTACAGATTTTCCATTATAAATCCAACGAAAAGGACATTTCCATCTCATTAGGAAGAAATATTCATCAAATCGAAATTATAAACCTTGCTTTACAGGTTGCTCCACTACAGTATGATCCCTACTTGCATTAACCTGTATTGTAGCGGCCCAGCTAGCAGGAGATATATAGATGGGTATGCATAACTGTGCAGCGGCCCATGTCGTTGTCTGATTCAAAGTGACATGTACAGTTGTATTTAATTGATGTCTAGGCAGGAGCTCACATCTCACATATGCAATTTGCATGCTGTAATAGTTCATAAATTTCAACATTATTGAGTATATTTGGTGGTGTGATGATTATTACTTTAAAGTAAATATTTCTTTTTAAATGTAGGATTATTATAAAATGAACATATATAAATGTATCGTATTTCCTTAAAAAAAAAGTGTAGTTCATTGATGGATGAATATTCATCCCAAAGAGATGGAATAAATCCTTTGGGCGATGCCCCATCAAAGGGCCAATTGTTTATTGCATTGATGCATGAATATTTCATCCTAATGAGATGGAATAAATCGTTTGGGTGATGCTCCATCGTAAGGCCAATAGCTCATCACATGGCCATGTGATGCGAACATTGGAGGCAAGGTGCGACCCACACATAAGTCATGGTGGGGTCCACATGAGAAGACATATGGGGACATATGGAGGAATATCTTCGGGACACATGATGGAGTCTTTTTAGAGTGTTTTACTGTTTTACTTAATAGTTTATGAGTTATTAGAGTTTAGAATATAGGTGTTATTTTAGTTTTTGATTTTGCATATTTGGAATAAAGCATTGTGCCAATGGTATTTTAGTAATTTTAGAGTCAATAAGTCAAAGTAGGGCCTTCTTAGAGTGCTGGTTGAAATCCTCTAAAAGGGTCTGATTTTGGCAGCTTTTGTTTTTAAAAAGTCAAGTTTTTAGTAGTTTTGAGTTTAGGAAAGTCTTAGGTAGCAAGTAAGCTAGTAGTTTAGGAGTTTCTAATTTGGTTTCTTGCTATTTTCATGGTTTTGTGAGCCTATATATAGGGCTGTACGTTTTTGTATTAGTATGATGGAATTAATAAAAATTTTGACTGGATTCTTGTTGTCCATGAGTGGAACTCCTCTTCTTCAAGTTTTTGGTGCCTAAAGTTGAACCCATGGATGGTGATATCCAAGGGCTTGTGAAGCAGGTGATTACCCACACTAGGTACTATATTTATCTTCTTCTCCTTCTTTTTCTATTCTTAGCTCTTCCCTTTGCTGATTTCCTGTTTTACAGCCTTAATCTGAAGCCTTTAGACCATTCCCAAACCCACTATTAGTCATCTTACAGCCTCTGTTTTGCTTGCATTAAGTCTCTGTTTGAACCCTGAATCTGGGACCAAATCAGCCACCTTTAGTCCCCCAAATTAACCCTATAGCTCTTGCTCCAGTCCCTTTACACCCTGTTTCACAGATTCTGTTCTAGCCTAATGTACCCTGTTGTTAGACCTGAAACCAACTATTAACAGTCCTGTTTCAGACCTATATCAATTCCTCTATTCTGCCATATTCTAAAACCTTCAAAAGCCTACCTGTAACATATTTAGACAGGATAAATACATACTCATAATTTGCTCTCTTCCCTTAACCCGTCCAAGGGAAAAGGGGTGGTTTGTCTCAAAGAGGAAGTATCATTTAGAAAAGTTCCCCCTATGTGGTTTGCTGGACAATTTGGAGAGAGTGGAATGCTCGCATTTTTTAGGATAAGGAGTCCATCCAACAAGTGAAGGACGATGCAATAACTCTCATGTATCGGTGGCCATCTCACCTTCCAATTTTTGCTTCATGTGACTATGAGATGTAGATGTTTGATTGGTCTGCCATCATCCCCTAATTATCATGAGGAGTGTGGTTCACCGTGTATAGTGGGCTTTGCCCTTTTCTTTTTTATACTTTAAATATTTCCTTACCGATTAAAAAAAAAGATGCCTAAAATTGGCTGGGAAGACCCACGGCACATTGAGATGGTAAAGAAAAGAATCCTACACTTTGAGCGCTGCCAAACAATGCATAAACAGGAGACTCACTTATTTTGCCTCCAATTTACATAACTCACATATGCTAGCCAGGTTCCAAGTTCCAACCTTACTCTAAAGATGATCCAAATAAGAATTTTATCTAGAAAGGCATTCCACATGAAAAAGGAAACCTTAGATGGAACTATAGGCTGATAAATCACTTTGTGGGGTAAAGGACAACCATTAGAATACTCAAGATGAAGTAGAAAGATCTGATTGTAAAGCCTCTTTTCCTGTCTTTGGTCCACACCAACTATCTCTCTCACTAGCAATTGAGCAGATTTCATTGAGCCAATCCATAAGGTGCGTGAACTCTTCTACCTTCCAATTATTTAGATTACGCCTCAGCTAGTCAGCTTAGGGTTCCACCCTCTTAAGACACCATTATCGTTGTAATGAGCCGCAAAGATGCACTGGTTATTCTATCATTTCCTTAAGTTTCATCTACAATTTATCATTTCCACTATGTTTCCATAAATTCCCTGATTTATACATTTTCCCATAGAATTATGGATTTTTGGTTTGGATTCATACATTTTGGTATGGATGTTTCTTTATCATTTCCTAACTCAGTGTGGATATA
Organism: Platanus orientalis; assembly: GCA_025762735.1. Classification (NCBI taxonomy): domain Eukaryota; kingdom Viridiplantae; phylum Streptophyta; class Magnoliopsida; order Proteales; family Platanaceae; genus Platanus; species Platanus orientalis. Next base: position 2,210 of record JAOXJP010146678.1, on the reverse strand, counting down.
TTGCTCAAGTATGTAGTGCTTCTATCATTTCCTGGTCCTTGGCATTCCAAAAATACATAGCAGCATATGTCACCAAAGAATCAATCTCCTTATGCCATTAAAGATGACTATCTTGCTTATGAAATGACTCTTAGGCTTAAATTGGTTCTTAAACTATCATTTCCTGAAGTTTCATAAAAAATCAATACTTTTTGTAATGTTTCCATAACTTCCATGATTTTTTATGATGATTCATGAACTTCCATAAATTTCCAGATATTAGTTCCACTTCCATGGGGACCTAGGTTTACACAGAAACAGTTGTTTAATTCCTTAAATACAACCTTCGCTTTCAAACTTCTTGCCACCTTCTTTTTCTTTTTTGGGTATGAGTGTATTAGTGTACGATATGATTTAACATTGTGAGTAGCAGAGAAAAAAACAATACAGTAAAATCCTGAACGACCTGACCAGACCAAATGATAACTAGGCCAGTACTGTCTGATCCCAACCTGGATAAGCATCACAACAAGCAATGGAATTGGCCAGTAGAACTGGAGCTGGACTTGAGAATTAAATCTCTTAATGTTGTTCTCAATTTGAGACATGATACCATCGTAAGTTTAGCCAGATCAACCATCCGGTCTGACCAGATTGGGCAGATCTGCCTCACTGACTAAATTGTCCTCCCGTCTAGGCTTTAAAACATTGCAAGTAAATTACACATTATTCAGACCAGTAAAGACTCTGTAAAATTGATTTCCTGCTGTCTTAGCAGAACATATATCATTGACTGGATAACAAACTTGTGCAATGTCTACTATAATAGTTATTCCAGTGCAAGGTGACAAGTGAAAACCTGATAATCACGAATGCCGCCGGAAATAGAGACAACAACGACCTGAGAGAGAGCAGGATCAGACACCCAACGTCCTGCATGTGTGGTATGAACCTCATATCCCTTTCTCCATTCCTCATTTACACGTGCAAAGTAGTGGCCCAAGGATGGCTGCAATGCCACAGGAGGCGACCTGCAGAAGTGATTCAAATCATCAACACTGGGCTGATAAATAAGATTTGAAAATCACAACAAATTGATTGAAAAAAGCACAGAGCTCACTGGTGTGGGCTTGAAAGTGTCAGAACAGTTTCAACTGCTTCCTTCCTTAAATGTGGGTGGACAATTGCAGCTCTGGCAACAAAACCACCCATAGAGTGACCAACCAATATCACACTTTTAGGCAAATGCCTAGTGGTTTCAGCACCTTCTTTTGATCGAGCATCATGAGACTCCTTGTATTGATCCAAAATCTGCAAGAACACTCACACAGCAACTGATGGCTTGAATAACAAGCTGAGAAAACAATATATATATATATATATAAGAATATGCAGCAAAATAGAAAATTCTCAAACCCTACTAGAACATATAATGAAAGCTTATGTAGGTTCTACAGTTAAAATTTCATGAGATTTGGACAAGTTTTGATTTTCCAAATCATGAAATTTCAGAAAGCTTAAAACATTCTTTATTAGAGGATAGGTGAAAATAAGGAATCTTAAAAAATTAAGAGGGAAAAGTTGGGGCTTGTGTAGGTGATCATAAGAGGATCAAAACCCTATAAAAGAAATAAAGAAATAGGGATGATTGGATGGGGAGATTTTGAGAGTATGAAAAACCAGAAAATTTCAACACATACCTTGTTAATGGAATCCAGCACTTTAAGTCTCTAAGGTTGATGAATTTCCAGAAAGTATGAGGAGAAGAGAAAATAAAGCGAAGAAGAAAGATAAGAGTAAAGAAATTGAGAGGGTGAGGTAGAAACTCATGGGTGCACTAAGAGTGCAACAACTCACATGGAGAGAGAGAATGAGGGAGCCTAGAGTGGCATCACCCTTGGAAGGGAGAAAGGACAAGCCCATGGCTACCTTGGGAAACCATCCAATAACACACTTTGTTTAATTAATCTTCACGGTAAAATATGGGGGAGGGATGCCTTTAAATAGGCTTACAAAACTCAAAATAATAGAAACTTGCCTAAAATAGAAACTTTTAAAAATCTAATAAACTTATTAACCAGACTTCTAGAAACTTACTTTCTAAATTTAAAACTTCTAAGAACTTATGGGCACATGGGCTGTTGACTAGCACTCTTTGTGTGACCCATTCGTTGAATATGGCAACCCACTAAAGGACAAACAACATGTAGAGACAACCAACCCACTACAAT
>JAOXJP010146667.1:0-13214 GCA_025762735.1 Platanus orientalis | reverse complement strand
CAATAGATTCCTTGTTGTGAGGCAAATCAACCATTTTCATGTATGATTTTTTTTTAAGGGCTCTCATTTTTCCCTCTATTGCAACTCTCCATTGTGGTTGGGTGAGAGCCTCTGATACACTGCGAGGTATAGACACAGATGACAAAACACATGAAAAGGCACGAAAGGATGGAGACAAGTGACAATATGAAACAAACTTAGAAATAGGGTGTTGAGTACAAGATCTTACACCCTTAGGAATAGTAATGTGAACATCAGTAACATCTAGTGGAACAATAAATAAAATAATAGGAGGGACAAATGAGAGATTAATACCTGAATCAGAGGAGGGTCCTTGACAGGAAGGTTGAGATGTAGCTTGGCCTTTGTTTTTGTCTCTACTTCTTCTTGAGTACACTTGTAATTCCTACTTCCCCATCCATAGTCCACAGATTTAGGACCAATCCTGCTAAAGAAGAAAAATGGAACAGACAATGGAGCAACAAAAGATGTCTTCTCTTTACCAACACTCTCCCCCTGAGGAGAAATCTTTTGCACAGAAAAGAAGGGAATGAATTCGAAGAGAGTAACATCTTGCAAAATAAAGCAAGAACGAGAGGCAGATTGATAACACTTATATCCCTTCTGATTCACAGCATAGTCAAGAAAAATACACTTAAGTGTTTTTGGATCCAACTTTGTGCGATCAAACTTAGATATATGGACAAAACAGATACAATAAAAAATATTAGGTGGAAGAGGAAACAAATGAGTTGAACGACAAAGAAGGTCGTGCGGGGTTCGAAAGTTAAGCACACGAGAGGGTAGGCGATTTATGAAAAATGCTACTGTTTGAACTACCTCAGACCAAAAAAGCCTTTTGGAGATTCATGGTAAACATGAGTGTCCTAGTCATTTCAATTAAATGGCTGCGGTTGGCTTCACCATTCTATTCTGGTGTGCCTGGACAAGTAGTTTAGTGAAGAATACCACGCTCATCAAAAAAGGAGGAAAATCCCCCACATAAGTATTCACTACATTATCAGAACGAAATATACATATTTTCTTGTCAAATTGGATAGATACCATGAGAATAAAAGATTTATCTTTAGAAGACACATCACTTTTGGCCTTTAAAAGATACACCCACGTTGCTCTAGAATAATCATCAATAAACGCAACAAAGTAACGAAAGCCAAATAAAGAGATAGTTGGGGTAGGCCCCCACACATCAACATGCACAAGATGAAAAGGAATTGAGTTTCTTTTATTAAAAACATGATAGACTGATCTACAATGTTTTCCAAGCTCACAAGGTTCACAATGAAATTTAGAAGAAAGAGACAAAGTAGGAAATATCTCAAGTAATAAAGGAAAAGATGGATGGCCTAATCTGTTGTGCCATTGCATAAAATCTGCAAAACTTATTGTCGTGGCGATGCTTTGCTACAAGGTAGGAACTTGTTGGACATAAGAAGCTATTGGTGAGGTGTGTCCAACAAGAACAACCCATCTTTCTCAAACCCCCTGCCAATCAACGTCCTCGTCTTCAAATCCTTAAAAACACAATGAAAAGGAAAGAACGTGGCACTAGGACTAATGAGTTGAAATATTTTTGGCCAATAAGTTTGCTTGGCAGTTTCTATAAAATATTGGCCAAAACTTTAGCGCGCTTGCTTGAGGTGGTGATGAGCCTAATCATTTCGCCCAATCAGCACGCCTTTATGAGGGACCACCAAATCTTCGATTGTTCTTTGGTGGCCAATGAATGCATTGATTCCTAGCATATGTTGAATCATATGGGGGTGGTTTGCCATGTTGATATGGAAAAAGCCTATGATCACGTGAGTTGGGGCTTTCTTCGTTCTCTTGCGCTCCTTTCGCAGATAGCATAGAAGGTTGCGAAGCGCCTTTATGCTCGCATCGTCTGACTCATAATCGAAGTTGTCTCGTGCGATCTCATGCATGCACAAGACACCCTTTTTGCAAATGGGCTTTGGTAGACAGTGGTGCAACTGGGTCAAGGTGTGCATTTCCTCGGATTCTTTCGCGGTTTTGGTTAATGGCTCCCCTGGCACTTTCTTCCGAAACAACAGAGGAATTCGATAAGGGGATCCGCTATCCCCTTTCCTATTCAACATTGTGATGGAAGGCCTTTGCAAGCTGGTCAATAAGGTTGAGAAGTGTGGTCTAATCTTAGAATGCTGCCTCGGTTTATCCAAGCATCAAGTCACCCTCATTCAATATGGAGACGACTCTCTACGTTTCTTACAAACAGAGGCAAATATTATTAGGAATCATCTCTTGCTGATGTTTGAGTCCATTTCGGGGCCTAAGGTCAATCTTTGGAAAACCATTATTATGGGCATAGGGTCATCTCCTAATATCCTTTAACTTGCTCATATTTTGGGTTGTGCTACTCAAGAGCTACCGGGCACTTACCTGGGCCTTCCATTAGGCTCCAAGTACAAGTAAAAAATGATTTGGGATCTAGTTATAGAATGTGCTCAGAGGAAGTTATCTCAATGGCAGGGTCGCTATCTTTCCAAGAGAGGTAAACACGTTGATAAAGAGTGTATTATTGAGCATTCCTTCCTACTACCTATGCTTGTTCTTTATCCCTTGTTCAGGTATCAAGCAAATTGACAAAGTGAGGAGGAACTTTTTGTGGAATGCAACATATGGCTCTCCAAAATACCCTCTTGTCTCGTGAAACAAGATTTGCAGACCCATTTCTTAAGGAGGGCGGGGAATCCTTTCTCATAAGGATATGAACAAAGCCCTTATATCTAAGTCGTTGTGGCGCTTTAGTACTGAGAGGCAGGCCTTTTGGCAAAGGATCATTGAAGCCAAATATGGCACGTTGCTATTGGGATGGAATGGTCTTGTTGATGGTCCTTATGGCACTTCAGTATGGAAATTGGAAAGCAATCTTGGTTGAGTCCTGCTGGTTTTTCCAGCACATTGCCTTTAAGGCTGGGGACAAATCCTCTATTAGATTTTGGTCTGACTCTTGGTGGGGCTCATCGAACTGGGACCCTCTGTTAGATTCTACCTCTTTCTCGAATTGGGACCTCTATATGTGCAGAGCCCTCAACGACGGGGAAGTGGATGCCATGACAACTTTGCTTGAGCGTTTTGATAAAGTGCAGGTAAGGGAGCCAGGAGATTCGGATTTTTAGATTTGGGTTAGAAGCAATGATGGGATGTACTTGGTGCGGCAGGGCTATAGGGCTCTGGTGGAATGTGCCCCCTAGTTTTCCCCATGGGGAGGTTTATTTAGCACTCTTCAATGCCTTCCAAGGAAACCTTCTTAGTTTGGCTTGTATCGCTAGAGAAAGTCCTGACAACCGACAAGCTTCAAGCTCGCAGAGTGCTATTTCCTAACAGCCGAAGAAAATGCTCAACACCTTTTCCTCCATTGCCTTACCTCTCATCAGTTATGGAGCTTCTTCCTAAGACGCTTTGCTCGGCAATGGGCCTGTGCAGAAGTAGTTTTGTAACTCTATCTGTGGGAAGGTGAAAATATCTCAGATATATTTCCTCAAGGTCATCTTCTTTGTCTCAACACCCCAGTAGTATTATGTTTGGTCTTATGGATGGAGCGAAACGCTTGGCTTTTTGAAGGAAGAATGGCTGCCAATGAGAATCTCAAGCATAATATGCTATCTTTAATGTACAGGTGGACCTCCCATCTCCTTGAGTTTAAGGAGATGAGGCCCCACCCCTCTACTTTGATTGGGATTCTTTGGTGTTTAGTTGATGGGTTTCCCAGTTTTGTTTTGCACTTCTTGTGCTCCATAACTTTTCATTTATATAATTACTTACTTTTCTGATATAAAAATACAATTAAGGGATCTGGTGAGGGATCTAATAGACAAAAGGTTAAGAAAAAAATTAGGAACATGATATATAGAGGACAAATACATTGAAGGACTTGCAATAACAACACATTTTCCAACAATGGATGAATAAGATCCATAAGCAATATGAATCTTATCCCTCCCAGAACACACATTATATGAGGAAAATAAAGATGACATACCCATCATGTGGTGGCATGCTCCAGATTAATGATCTAGGAGCTGGAAGGATTATAGATAGACACACTAAGCGCATACGTAAATGTACTTGAGTGTGCGAATGTGGAGATAGAGGCTACTGTGGGAGGCTTTAGTTGAGCCACAAAACGAAGAAATGCATCAATCTCCTCACGAGACAAGGTACCGTTAGGGACAGGGGTGCTAATGCTGATAGAAACAGGACTTGATTCGAAAGCAGGAGTCGAAGTGACTGAATGTGCACTGAGTCAACTCCCACCAAAACAATTGTCACCACGGCCACGGGAAGAGGAAGAACGAAACGGAACATTTGTAGGACGTCCATGAAGATCCCAATAGGTTTCTTTAGTATGGCGTAAACAACCACGGTGTTCACACATTAGCTTGTCTCTTTCATCAAAGAAACCACCAAATCTACCACCCCCATAGCCTCTCATACTAGTGCCTCCACGACCACCTCTTTGAGAAGAAGAAACTAAAGCAAATCTTTCAATCAGAGCCGATTGGGTCATAGTGCTATGCTGCTTATCCTCACGATTTAAGTGTGCATAAACCTCATTAAGAGAATGAAGCAGAACTTTGACAAGAATGTTTACTCGCATTTGCTCAAAATCAGGGTGTAAACTAGCCAAGAGCTCATAAATATGAAACTCCTTAACATGTTTAGCATAAGAAACAATGTCATCCTGACATTTTGGATAGAAGGTGAGATAATGATCCATCTTGTCCCACATCTGTCTCATGTTAGAATAATAGACAGCCAAAGGCAAATAGCCTTGTTTCAATTAGGAGATGACCTGCTTAATTTCATAAATTTCATAAACTTTGGCTGTATGCCCGACTTTTGAGTATGTTTAGGACATAGAATCCTATATTTGCGTGGCTATCTTGAGGAATAAATTGATGGCTAAACTTAGGCTTCATAGTGTGAAGGAGCCAAGACATTACAGTTGCATTGTCGGTCTTCCATTTGTGATACTTAGGATCTTTGAGATCAAGAATAGGAATATTATCAAGAATATACTCCTCCTTATCTTTACCACTGATGTAAAGAATAGCAGATTAAGACCAAGCTAAACATTTAGTCCTGTCAAACTTAACTATGGTAATCTGAGCATTAGGAACATTAAGAGGGCTGCTGCCCATGTTGACATCAATTGTGCCAGAGGGATTAGATATCTCATTGAATCAAATATGATGTTTTAAGGATGATCGGTAATAAAGAATTACAACCCGTAAGTAGTACAACCACACAACACCAACCACGAGAATCACCAAACATAAGGCTCCATAGCCTAAAAAACAAAACACTATCAAGGCACACCCACTTTGATTTATACAATATTGCTGATGAACACACTTTCATAGCCCCACGATGGGTCTAACACACCTGACCGACCTCAAACCTGCTCGAACTACTGATCAACAACACCAAGAGTTGTCCAAACACACAAGAGCATTCAAAAAGGGATTCCATCATGAACTGACATGGGCAATACCATTTTTGATAAGAAAATCTCAAGAACTAACACGTGAATAGGTTTAGGCGTTAATAGTGGAGGAGGAAAATTATCATCGTGACTTCAATACTTGTCCAAATCAAACGAAATAAGTTCTGTATGATTCTAGACAAAAAATGACTCATCCACTTGTGATCAATCATTGCAAAAAAACTTCTAGCTGATCAGATCGATCAGTTCAATCGATTTTGGGATTTTCAAATTTTTGCAAAAAACCACTCGAAAAACATGCTTCCAAGCTAAAACAAAATCCGAAAGATTCTCATAATTCGTGTAAAATCATTTGGACTAGAACCTTAGTCTCGGCTACTTTTGACATCTATATGGCTTGCTAATGTCAACCGTACGGACACTGGCGTCAACGGTGTTTTTCGCTCCTCTTTGTTGTCTGTATCTTTTGATTTCTTGGCTCCGATACCAAGTTGATTTTATGAGATTAAGAAGAAATGAGAAGTACAAGAAATGAACAAAGAAGAGAAAATAAAGAGATGAGAATCTTGTGAGAGATTAGGGTCTCTCTCTACACCTAAATATTTATATTATTCATTACTTGTATACCGTTACGATATATGTACATATACATAAATTTCTGAATATACCCTCAACAATACATGCACTTCAACAAAAGAGAATTTATTTGTTCTCTTATGTTTATCCAATAAGATTTTAATCTGTTTACCAATCACTTTGTATCAAAACCTAATGAATTTATGCATATTTATTAATATTATAATACAAGTGTATTATGTATTAAAATGTGCTATATGTAGTTAGATTAGAATATGTTTTCGAAGTTTTCACAATTTTTATCATATTTCGTTCTAAAATTTCTGACATGTCTTATTTTAGCCTAACTGGCATTTTAGATGAAATACCTTTTTATATTTTCCTGAAGAAGAAGAAGATGAAATATATTTTTATATTAATTTTTGCCTCTCCTAACACCTTAAGGTTTTGGGAGAGTTGGTTAATTCATTGTTAACATGGTATCAGAGCCAAATCAGGTCGCGAGTTTGAATCCCACTGAAAGTATTTTCCTGGATGTAGTAGTGTTCGTGTGTGTACGTGTTGTGTGGACTTGCATTAGCTCTTTGAGTGTTTTTCTAGGAGAGAACAATGTTCCTCCTAAGGGGGGGTGTTGAAGTATATTTATTTGTGTATTTTCTAACACCTTAAGGTTTTGGGAGAGTTGGTTAATTTAGTGTTAACATTGGCTACAATAGATTGCTTCTTACTCCATTTCACAAAATTCCCACCTACAAAAGAGCAATAACCTGAGGTAGATTTTCTATCTATGATCAAGCTTGCCCAATCCACTGTATACTTTGACTCTTATATGGCTATTATTGGAAAACAATGGACATCTTCCTAGATTAGATTTTAAGTACCTTAGAATTCGATAGTTAGCCTCCAAATAAGGTGTTCTTGGAGTATGCATGAATTGGTTAACTACCCCAAGTAAAAATGCTATATTAGGCCTCATGAGGGCAAGGTAAATGAGTTTCTCAACAAGTCTTTAGTATCTCATAGCATTGATTAGGGGTCTTCCATCCTCATCCTGATCATTTAGCCCATGATTTACTTCAATAGGAGTCTGTAGGTCTAGCCCCAAATAACCCCATCTCTGTCAATAAATCTAGAATGTATTTCTTTGAGAAATGAAGATACCTTGAATGTACAACTTCAATTCCCAAGAAGTTGCGTAATGTTCTCAAATATTTCTCCTCAAACTCACCACCAAGGTGAGATTTCAACCTCTGTACTTATTTTGAGTCATCTCTAGTGATCACTATATCATCCACATAAACAATAACTGCAATTGTCCTCAGTGTATGCTTAATGAATAAGATATGATTAGCTTGAGATTGTCTTTTTCCAAACATTTTCAAACTTCCATTGAATGTTTCAAACTAGGCCCTTGGTGATTGTTTGAGCTCATATAATACTTTCTTCAACTTGCTTACCTTATCCTCACTACCTGGTATCTTAAAGGGGGAAGTTTCATGTACACTTTCTCATAAAGATCATCATAAATGAACACATTTTTCATATCCAACTGCTAAAGCGGCTAGCCCTTACTAGCTACAATAGACAATAATACTCTGATTGAGTTCATCTTTGCTATTGGTGCAAAATTTTCTTTTGGTCAATACCATATGTTTGGGTGAATCCTTTTGCAACCAACCTTGCCTTATGTCTCTCAATTGATTCATTTGCCCTGTAGTTGACAGTATAGACCTACTTATGCCCTACTAGCTGTTTTCCTAATGGAAGGTTAGCAAGTTTCCATGTCCCATTCTTTTCAAGGGCTGTCATTTCTTCACACATGGCATCTCTTCACTGGCTTTGGGAAAAATGACCTCTTTTAGGTTGAAAGGAATAAACATGGAAGATACTGAATTAACAAAGGTATAATAGGAAGGGTTCAATGACTTACACGAAACAAAATTAGAAATTGGATGGTTAGTACAAGACCTTATCACTTTATGAAGGGTAATAAGAAGATTATCTTCAGATTCAGAATGCAAAGAAGTATTACCTGGATCCAAAGAGTCAATAGGGGGCGGGGTGGTGGTGGTGTTTTTCTCTCTCCTTATATACCCTAGCAGATACTTTCCATTATCTAATGGAGGGTTAAAAGAGGATGGATGAATTGAAGAGGGGAGCGACAAAAAAGAAGTTAGGCATAGAGACCTTTGTTCACTTGTACTCTCCCTTTGAAGAGAGGCCATGGAATAAGAGAAAGATGACACAAATTCCAAAAAAGTACATCAATTGAAAAATAATTTTTCCCTGAGGTTGGATTGTAACACTTATAGCCTTTTTGTTTCAAAGGATAACCCAAAAATATACATTTTATTGCCCGGGGGTCTAATTTAGTCTTGTCATCCTTTTGTATATGAACACAACATACACACCCAAATATTTTTGGAGGAACTATAAAAATAGGACGTTCTCGACACAGGACAACAATAGGAGACTTGAAATTGAGAACATGGGAAGACATACAGTTGATTAGACAGGCTGTAGTGAGTAGGGCTTCAGATTAATTTTTTTTTCGGAACATTCATCTCAAAATGAAAGGGCCTTGGTAACTTCCACTAGGTGTCGATTCTTGGGTTCAACTACTCCATTTTGTTGTGGAGTGCCAATACAAGAAGTCTGGTGGTTGATGTGACAATCAACCAAATATCTTTGCAACTGAGAAGATCTGTACCCCCCATTATCAGAACATGGTATTTTGACAGATGTGTTGAATTAGGTTTGAATCATTTTATGAATGTTTTGAAATATGAAAGCAATTTCACGCTCTATTTTCATTAAGTAAACCCATGTGCATTTGGAACTATCATCTATAAAAGAAACAAAAGCCAAAAAATGAATTAGTGGGAGGGTCCCAAACATTAGAATGAACTAGTGCAAACGGAACATAACTTTTATTATTGCTACGAGGATATGAGTTTTGAACATGTTTAGACAATAAACACACTTCACAATTAAACTTTGACACACTACCAGAAAAAAAGAGACTAGGAAACAAAAGTCTCTTAGACGACAAGAACAAATGACCCTTCTGGTTGTATCATTGCATTAACTGATCTTTATTATTCATATTACTACCACTACTACTACTAGATTGACATGCTATAGATGAGGAAGAATTCACTTCGGCATCAAGAAGGTAGAGACCATTACCTACACGACCACTCCCAATAGTCTGCTTCGAAGCTAGGTCTTGAAAGACACAGTGAGAAGGAAAAAAAAAAACTAAACAATTCTAATCGTGGATAATGCAGCTAATGGATAACAAATTAGTTACAAATTTTGGGACATGAAGGGCAAAAGATAAAGACATAGTAGGTGAAACATTAATACTTCATTTCCCAAATATGGAAGATAATGTTCCATATGCTAGTCTAACTTTTTCACGATTTGAACTAGTAGAGTGTGAGGAAAATAATGAAGGTAGGCTTGTCATGTGATTTGAGGTCCCATAATCAGTAATCAAGGAAGGAGATGTGGTGGAAGAAATATGAAATGCAGTAGCATGTATACTTAATTGGGTAGAGGTAAATAAAGAGGTGGAGGGATGAGTTGTTGCTATAGGACCCTCCAACTGGGACATAAAGCGGCACATACTTTCGAATTCTACTTGAAGAATTGTCACTATCCGTTAGGAAGGAACTTCACCCGAGGGAGCAGTGTCAGTACCAACAACCTTCTGGGGAGCATAACCTATGCTCATATTATTCACATATGATGAAACCGAGTTAGCTCAAATGGATCTAGGCTTGTTGAAATTTTTAGGTCGTCCCACAAAGTCCCAACAGCTTTCTTTCATGTGCGTCATCTTCCCACAGTGACTGCACTTCAACTTATCCTTATTAATAGGGTCAGACTTCCATGGTATCTTTTCCCTGTAATCGGAACCCAATATGAGGGGCTTTTAAAGCCACTCTTGCCTCCTTTCTAAGTAGCTTATGTAGTGATTAAAGCAAATCTCTTAGAAGTCTTAGAATAATATTGTTGCATGACATTTTTTCTGCTTTCTTCACTTCGAGTGAATGCATACATCTCATTTAAAGATGGGAGGATATCTCTACTCAAAATATTGACTTGACCAAGCTCAAAATCAGAAATTAAAAAATTCTTGTTCGCTCCATCTTCTCTTTATAGACTACCACATCTTTTTGAAATGCTGGTTTATATGTTTTATAGTGGTCTAGCTCCTTCCACATAATGTGCAGGGCCACACAGTAACTCCCAAGACTCTTTTCCTCTTGACGAAGGTGAGCAATCTATTAGTTCAATTGATAGACCCTTACAAAGTTCTTCACTTATGAATAGGTCTGGGTTGCAAAATCACATGTCTCCTTAGTTGTCTTAAGGAGTAAACCCCCCTACTAATGTGTGGTTGCATTGAATGAATCAACTAGGACATGGCTGTCATGTTTCTAGACTCCCACTTCCCATAAGTCTGAGTATCTAAAGTAGATGGCTCTACCACACAACCGTTAATGTATTCAAGCTTCCCTCTCCCACTGATATACATGTTTGTGAATTGGGATCATTCCAAATAGTTTGTCCCATCGAGTTTAACAGTGGTGATCTGTGCACTGAGGTTGTCACCTTGGATACCCAATGGTAACCCAACAATTGGAAGCTTTTGACGCAATACCCGACTCTCTTGTCTTCTTAGACTTCTTGTAAGACATGTTGAACTGATACTAAATACTCTCGCCGATTTATTTTGCACACCAAATAGCCTTGCAACAACTACTACCAACTTTGCATATCTTTTGATAATGCAAACAGTAAATCCTCAATACACATAAGACCAAACACAACACATCCATAGCCCAAGTGGCAAAGAAACAACCCCAAATATAATGCATGTATCTCAAAAATCACAAAGCAATATTTAAAGAGAACAAATTGAGGGCAGATACCTACTGTCCACGATTAGAAGGCTGCAAGCCACAAAGAGATCACCAACAATAGGGGGCGACAACTATGGGGTAGGAAAAAAAATCAAATACTCTTCAATACTTTTAGAAAATTATGAAATTTGTTTCTGCCTCTTCCATGAATAGAGATGCAAAACGACCCACACAACCAGTTGAAAAAAAAATCTGAGTCACCTGGATGATCTGAAATCCTAAAAACTAAAAAATTCAAAATTTTCACCAAAAATCTCGATTTTATCCAAACTTCATGGGGATTGATTTTATAAAAAGCCTAAAATCGAGACTTGTGTAACCCATAAAAAACCTACTATGGGCTTGACAGTCAATATGGCTACTGATGTCAACCCTTGGCCTTGCTGACGTCAGTAGTTAACTCCACTCTGCTGCAATGACCTCCTCGGATCTCCCGCTTTGATACCAAGATGAAATACCTTTCTATATTCTGCTGTATGTAGAAGATTAGAAGAAAATAAGGAAGAGTGAAAAAAAAAATAGGGCTATCGAATGAGAGTGTAATGTCTCTCATACGTATGGATTTATTATATATATGAGATACATTGGCAAAATACCAATAGTACCCCTTATGAATACAAGAAATAACCCTTATACATATCTTGACACCTATACCCTTACATTGATGTTACCCCACTCCTTCAACAATTTCTACTGACACCAACATTAGGAATATTAAATTTACAATTTAGTAATGCAATTAGAAAAATGGAAATAAGTTTTGAAGTTTGCATTAGGCTGAGCGCATCCACCATGGTGGGTGGTATGGTATTTATAGCAGAGGCTAAAACATCTGTGTATTGTGATGTGGATCATGTGATAGGTGCACATTAACAATTAGGATTCAATTGGCTGCTTTGTTGCTATAGATTGCAGCTGGAGCAAGGTGATTCCCCAATACTATTCCTCTTTAGGTTCTTTATCCTTGGGCTGCCTTTCAATCAGGGAACTACATACTTCTATAATGTGAAAATGCTAGCTTGTTAAGTTGGTCATGTTTTTGGAGGTTTGTACCGTAAACCTGGTTTCAATCTATCTGAAAAAAGTTTAGGGGAATGATATGGGCCTGGTCTTCTTGTCAGATCATTGAAGGAGGAATCTAATGAATTTGCAGCTCTATGGAAAATACCTGCTTATTAGATCTGAACTTTGCACTCCTATGAAAATGGTAGTGGAGAATCATCAATGTTGATTTTGCATTCTAGATTTTTGGTTTTCCCATGCCAGCCTTGCCAAATGAATTATCAGAAGCATGGCTGGACCTTCTGAAAGTTGTGTCATGAAATAATTCAAGTTTAAAATTTTATCATAGCTGATGTTTCATGTGGCAATGTTTTTGGTCCTCATTCTGCTTGGACACATGTTATGGAGATTTACCTTTGGTGTTTGTTCATGGTGGCTAGCAATTAATGGCCAGATCCACTAGCCATAAAGAAATGTTGATGAATATGGCCCTGAAAGAAAAAATGCCTCTTCAGTTTGAGTTTACGAAGATATTCCTGTTGAGCCCATAGCTAGCCAACTCCCAACTGATTAATATTAAAACTTGGCCAATTCTTGCTTTAAAAAAACTAAAAAATAGAAGGAAAGCTAAATAGACCCATCTCATAGTTGTTATATCAAAGCCTTTAATTCTCAAAAACTCCTCTCTTAAGGGGGCTCTGTCTGAAGCCTAAAAGAGTCCAAGCAAGAAAAGAATTGAAGGAATTTTTTTTTTGATTGTAGTATCTGGACCAACTAATAAGTATATATCCCAACTGATTAATATTAAGTTTTTATTTCATTTCCAGTATTTATTCGATTTTTACTCCAAAACCTTGAACTTATTTTCATTTTTTTTTTGTGATACATGAAATATAAATTTTATTGATAAATTGAAAGAAGTACAGGGTCTGTATGAGGGATACAACAAAATGATCACAATGAATCAGGGCTGAAAACAATGGAAGCGCAGTTAAAAAATAACATTTTGAAACCAGAATTCTCAACATCCTTAAAAGGGGAATTCCTTAAAAAATAATTAAGCAAGGATCTTGTCCAACACTTTGAAGGTCATTACATTCGCCTCGAAACATCTTGTACGTTCATCACATATAAAAAAAAGGGCGGCCTAGTGCACGAGGCTCCCGCTAACGCGGGGTCTGGGGAGGGCAAGATGTACGCAGCCTTACCCC
>JAOXJP010146656.1:0-13215 GCA_025762735.1 Platanus orientalis | reverse complement strand
TAAACAATATATCTAACTCACCAAATGCTAATCCTCCTTGCCTTGAAGAGAAACCTCCTCCAAAAGTCTCTTTCCTTTAATCAATCTTTCTTCTTCTATGAGTAAACAAAAAAAATCCATGATTAGAAACCATAAACTAAAGTATAGAAATTAGAATCTATAGTCATTTAGGCTAGATCTAGAAAGAAAATGAGCTATCCATAAAGATTTCTAGAGTTGGGAGTGAAACTTACCCAATTTAGGGAAGAACTCTCTCTCCTCCTCCCAAGCCTCTCTAATCCCTTTCATCTTTATTCTAATGATAAAAAAATTATCTAAATGAGGGTTTAGATGAGTCATAATTCATCCAAGATGAGATCCCATATGTGTGGGGGTCCAACCAAAATAAGTCATGTCAAAAATAAACCAAAAATCACCATTTTTGCATTTTTGTTTTCAAGATTTTTCCTCTTGGGATCGGTCACAAAGTCACCATGACCAGTCATAGGTCATTAGGACTAGTCCTGGGGTCATCATGACTGGTCCTGCAGAGAACTGGGTGGCAGGACCAATCCCGAAACCTCCTTGACCGGTCCTAATTCCTATTTTCCTCATGCTCGGATACCATTTAGTAAAGTGAGCATAACTTTCTATAAGAACCTCTTTTTTATGAACCGTTTATTGGGTTAGAAACTAGAATTCAATATCTTTCTAAGTATATATATCTAGCACTATAATCCATACTAAATTTTTATTAGTGTGTTTCCAAAGTTATCTCAAAATCAATGAACCTGGTAGCACAGACACCCTGTGGAAAACTAACATAACTTTCTCTAAAAAAACTTCTAATTGGATTATGTTTGTCGCATTAGAAAGAATACTAGAAGAAATTTCAAAAAAGGTGTGCCTCATCCTCTAGTTCACTTGGGATTGGTATCAATGGGCCTGGTAAGTTACCCTAAGTATGAAATCAGGATGACAAGTTCGAGGCCCAACTTGGGTTTTACAGTTCAAGCTTGGTCCAAGTGGTCCCTAATCCACTCTAGGGTCTGTATAACATATGGGAAATGAAAATTTTACCCTTATAAGGAAAAATGACCATTTTTTCCCTTTGAATGAAATGCAGGGTATTACACCCGCATTGCTATAGGGGTTGAGATAGATGTTGATGTGGGGACCGTGGAGGGTGTACTTGCTACCCCAAAGACAGAGACAGCACTTCCCCAAGATGAGGGGAAAGGAGTGGACATATTGAGCTGTGTTAGGAGGTTCGGGGTAAGAACGACCTACAAGAGGAAGCATGTAGATCAAAAATCCTCGAAGGGTGGCTATCTCGAGTGATTGAAGAATAAGAGGGGGATCCTTAGGATTAGAGATTTCTTTTTGTTGTTTGTTACCTCTCTTTTTTGACAAATGTTGAGTTTTGTATAAATGAAGATGAGATGGAATAAAAAGACTTTTTTTATCTTTGGAATGGTTTGTGGTGTATGAATATGTACTAAGTGAGAAAAGATTAAATGCATATACAAATCCAAAAATTTGTACTAAGTGAGAAAAGATTAACTGTATATACAAATCCAAAAATTTACCTAAGTATCTATGAAAATAACTTTTTTTAAATGACATATTAGACATGGATCTTTGGTTTCAGTGTTGATACATACAAGCAATCAGGTAAAAGCACAATAGCAAACAAATCCCTACTTCTAGCCCTCTAAGCTATTCAAGAGTATCATAAACAAACTCTAACTTAAAATGAGTATATGCATGAAAGTTTTTATTAGAGATATTATATAAGGTTTTCTAGTCTAAACACCTCCCCGATTACTTGGATCTCAGGAATAATGACTGAGTAGGGTTACTCAGCTTGACCGTACTGACGTAGTAGCCACGGTTCAAGCATTGTCCCACATCCTAGATTTTTGCCAATGTCGGTCCATTGGTGGGTAATGACAAAAATAGGGCTCATGAATGTTCGTGAACAGTGCAATGTCATATCTCATGGACTCATTATAACAATATAAAAATCAAACAAGTGTTTCAAGCAATTTCTTAAATGTGAATTTGGTCCTACTAACTAGTTTAATTTGACCTAAGTCTAATGTGAGCATGTTTTCTACCCTAAGATGAAAGTTTAATATGGTTCAAATGCAAGTATATCCTACTAACTAATGAAATGCCATAAAGCCTATGTGAATGCATGCTTCATATTAAACAAAAAAAAGTTTAATAAAATTTAGACATTGTATATTCTAAGGTTAAAAAGTAAAAAACTACAGCTGAGTCGCCATTCTGTGGGCATCGCAGAAAGACCAAATGGTCTTCCCACCTACTTCCGCGGGATGTAAAGCCATCACCTGATGAGTGGATTGGGTTTAGCATTTAGAGTCTACACCAACTCTGATATTTACAAATAGAGTTGGACATCTGCCTCCTTTCCTGGGAGAAGGAGGGGCACAAGCCTAGCAGCCCGAGCTAGGCCCTTAGGCCTAGGATGACTCTTAGACTAGTCTGGGATTCTTGAGATTTAGGGTAAGCTGTTTGGTTGCAATTGAGGAAGGAGTTAAGCACCCCAATTACCCACCTTTTTAGGGTGGCTCCTCTGACCTAACAATGTCTGAATATTCTTAAACAAGACTTTTAAAACAGTGAGATTTTAGTCATTCTCTTTCAATACGCCAAAAAACTTGCATTTAGTACGCCTGATCTTGTGTAATACGCTTAAACTTTAATTTTACATTAAAGTTCAGGCATATGACCTGAAAATGTCCTATATTGGGTCCTTTTGGTGAACAGGGGCCAAGCTAGTATTACAAAGGTTGGAATAAAGGTTTACTAAGGTTCTAGGATATGGGGGTCCATCCCCACTTTCTGGTTTATCAAAAAATGGTAAAACTAGAATTTCCCAGTCAATACACCTGATCTTTCACAATGATATGAGTTCAGGCGTACTATCATAGATGGGCCCCACTTCATTGTTTTAATAAAATCAGAGATCTAGAAGTCTTTCCTAAAAGGTTTTCAAGGGTCTGTAGGTCTTTGCATGTCATAGGGCACACAGGGATAGAAAAATAGGGCTTTTAGGTTGGTATGCCTAATCTCAGGCTGTACGCCTGATCTTTAAGTATACTTGATCTTTCACAATAATGTGAATTCAGGTGAACTGTCTCAAATGGACCCTACTTGGTTGTTTCAGTAAAACCAGGGATCTAGTAGTCTTTCCTAAAGGTTTTTCAAGCATCTATAGGTCTTTGCATGCCATGGGGCACACAAGGATAGAAAAATAAGGTTTTTAGATTAGTACGCCTGATCTTTCACAGGAGTGAAAGTTCAAGCGTACTGGTTCTGGATTAGAAACCAATAGCCTATTTTTTGGGTTTTTAGGCCACCAAGAGAAGTCCCCTGAACCTAGAATTTTTCAAAGATTTGGGTTATCACCCCAGAAGATTCTCTGAGAATTTCCAGCCCCATTGGACAAGGGAAAACCCTACTTTGAATTTTTCAAAGTGGGTGGGTTATATGCAAATCTGCACAGTTCCTTAAGTGGCTTGTGGGGCCCATTTTGGGGCTACACCCATAAGGTCAAGCCCAAATTCTACAGAGAACATATTGGGGAAGTTATGAGGCTACTGTACAAAAATTAGAGCTAAATGACAAGTGAAAAAGGATTTATTTAGCAAACATGTAGAGTGACAAAATTTTATGCAGAATAGGAACAATAGAAAATTAATTCAAATAAAATTATAGTAAAATACCAAAATTACATAAAATGAACTACAACAATTTATTTACACATGTAAATTAGTTAGATAATAAATAGAACAAAAACCAATCAAAATTCATTTTTACAAACAAAATTAAAATTCAGTCATTCTCCACTATTCAGCTTGGACAATGTGAAAGCACACTTGCATAGTGAGCAAGTGGGGTCCACCTCGGGGGTCAAATGAAATCATCTAGGGCTACAATTTGGTAGACATGTAAATCACTATAACAGTGACTCACAGTCAAAATTTGAGCCTCTAATTCCTCCGATTAGAGGAGTTATGATCCTCACACTCCTAACTTTTCAAAAACAAAGTGAAAAGAGGGGAGACAAGCTTGTCCCCCCCCTATGTCCTACCATGGGGCTTCTTTAATAGGTTCAGAGATGGGTTCTTTACAGCATTAAGGGTTTAAAGAAAACAAAAGGGGAGGGGACCAACCAGAAGTGTAGCTTTCTTTCCCTTTTCTCTTTCCTTCCTTTCTCTCTTTTCCTTTCTCTTTCTTTTCTTTAGGAAATTTATTCCTATGATTTTCTCCCCCTTTCTTTGAAAAAATTAGGGGGGTTTTATAGGTGGGGACCAAGTGATGTGGGGTCATGGAGATAGTGAGCATAAATGCCTATGCTATGGTGGGTCCCACACCAACATGTGGTGATGGAGGTGGGTTTGAATAGTGCATAGTGGATGGGTTTTAAGCCACATGTGGAGGACATATGGTAAGGGGTAAGAATCGGTGGTTGTGGTAAGGAGGTGAAAAATGAGTGGTGGAGTGAACGGGTAAGAAATGAGTGGTGGAGTGAGGGGGTAAGAAATGGGTGGTAGAGTAAGTGGGTAAGAAATGAGTGTACATGGTGAGGAGGTGGGAAATGAGGGATGGACTATGGGTTAGGGCTTTAGACCCAAATATCTTAGCCCTTCATTAGGAATATTCCAAATGAGGGGCCTTGAATCAAAACCACTATTAGGATTTTTTTTAAATAATAATTTTTTGGAAAAGTAATGATTACTTTTTCTTAAAAATATCAATGGCTTCTTGGATTTCATCCCTTTACTGTCTGGGTTTGCTTTTGGGGTTCTGTAACTCTCAATGTTTTGAGGCTTATGATTTTTTGCATCTCCCAGATGCTCTAGTCACAATGCAACTGTCATAATTGGATTTAGAGGAGTATAGGTAAGTCAAAGCTAACTCTGAGTGGCTCTAAGATGACTCATACCTATATAGGAAGGGAAAATGGTAAAATTGATCTTTAAGATCTTGATATGAAATATGACCATCAAATTTTGTAAGACACAGGCTTAGACTGCTCGTGAAACCGATACCCGAGTCAGAATTTGCATCCGAAATCCTGATCTGTCTTGGACCAAATCTTTGGTAGAATGGAGACGGATTTTTGTTGGGTCCTAGGTGGAAATATTGGAGGTCACGAGATATTTTAAGTATTGGAACTATGAGTTTACAGGATCTAACATGCTAACAATATGATTTTCGGTGAATTCCTGGGAGGTTTTCGAAGGAAGGTCACTTGGTGGAAAAATACAGCTTAGACTTGTAAAAAAATGAGTAATTGGGCTATGTTAAGTCTATGGATGAACCTGTATATTAGGGAGTTTATTGAAGGTCTTGAAAAATCTAAGAAAATGGGTCTAACCTTAAAGGATTCAGTTTCCTAGAAAATTCTTGGAGGCTCACTGAGTGTCAAATACTTGTAGAAATGGTTTTATTGTGATTTGAGAGAGAATGGGGTAATCAAGGCCTATTGAGTCTTTTAAAGGTCCCGGTATGGGTCTTCTTTGAAGGTTTTTAGTTTGCCAAGATGGGTTCACTGATTAGCCGAGTTTTTGATCTATGATGAATTTTTTGGGGTTTACCGAGGGTCTACTTGCTACAAAATGATTGGGCTTGTTCTGGGGAGATTAAAGAAATTGATGTAGAGTGACTCTGGCAATATCTAAGCTTGAAGGCTAGCCTTGAAGTCTAGCCAAAAACCAAGAATTAGCCTTTGACTGATTTGAATTTGGCTATCTGAGGCCTTTTAAGGACCTGTAGTAGGTCAAATATAGGCAAAACTATCTTTTAAGGGTTTAGGGAAGATTGGGACTTTGGTGTTTTTTGGGTCTCTGGATATTTTGGTTCTTTAGACTGCTTTGAAGATGATTAGGATAAGAGGTCATAGGACTTAACTTGGAGCCATTGGGATGATGGGGGCAATTTCTAGGGTTTAGTGAGGGTCCAATTTTGAGAAAAATGATGAATTTTGAAGATGCAAGGGTAAAATGGTAATTTCCTAGCCTTTGATGCTTCAATGCGGGAAGGCTTATGAAAACCAGGGAGTTCTAGAGAAAATGAGTCCAATAGACTAAAGTTGAAATTTTAAAAGTGTAGGGGTAAAATGGTAATTTGTCAGCCTTTTAATGCTTCACTGTGGGAAGGCTTATTAAGGTTGGAAAATTCAGAATAAAAAGGGGTTTGATAGATTGAAGTTTGGAATAGGGGTAAAATAGTAATTTGCCAACCTTTTAATGCTTTAATGTGGGAAGGCTTATGAAGGTTAGCAAATTCATAATGAAATGGGGCTGGTAGATTAAAACTTGGACCCTCGTAGTCCTATGGTGCTTTTTTGGAGAAATTAGGGTTTAGTCTAGTTGATCTTTGGATAGAGTTTGGACATTGTCATTGTACTTTGCAACTAAAGTATCCATTGAGAATGTCTGACTATCTAAAGTTCAGGGGTGTCTAGAATTAGGCCTTATCCCTTGTTGTAATGAACTCATATGATTTCATTAATTAACCCGAGTCAAAATTTTGGGTGCTAACATACTCAGAATATACATGCGAGAGCAAATGTTAGGCTTAAGGCCTTATTGGAAGTTTCATGTCTTCATGGCAACACCCGTGGCAATTTGTGGAGCAAAGCGGGCTAGCTCCATGAACCTGTCTTTATTCTATAGCACTGTCATGTTGCCTTGAACCAACTTGAGGAACTCCAATTCTTTCTCCTTGTGAACACTAGAGGGAAAATAATAGTCTTTAAACAACTTAAGGAATGCCTCCCAAGTTGAGGGCACAACATACTCTCCAACTAGAGTGTCCCACATGGTGTTCCATCAATGTTTCACCTCGCCCTTCATCATCAACGTGGCCAAGGAAACACATTGGTCATCCATGCAGTCAATAACCCCAAAGATCTCTTCGAATTGCATCACCCACGATTCAATCAATCATGGTTCCCCTAAACTCCGGTGGTCTCATCCTTTGAAAACAGTCAATCATGTGCTTATCATTCCCACCAACTCTCTCACGCAGCTATCAATCATGAGTAACGTGCTCTTTTAGTATCTTGGCCATATTACGTATGGCCCCTAGTACTCCTTCCATGCTTTTCCTCTCTAGTGCCAAAGTGGAATATGCCCCTCTTATACACATCCTTAGCAGCATCGTGAACCTAGAATCAAGCAAATAACACACTTACAATCCTTTAAGATATGAAATATCAACTAAAATCCTTCATTTTAATTCAATACGAAATCCTCAAGTATAATCCTTAAACATGAGATCAATCATCAATGTAATGTAATTTATAACTTCATCCATGAAAGTGTTACATTGTTTTCTATTCCGTCTTTCTCTTAACTCTAATGCCCCATAATCACTTATTCCATATAGTCAATAGAATCCAAACTTGGCTGCTCAGATACCAAGTTTTCACACCCCGAACCCGAACTCCGATGGCATCCGTATACGCCCTGGATTTGGACCGTGACATTAGCCAGTCCTTATTTACTCAATGTCCATATAAGTTCTTATTAATATAAAAACGTCTTATTTCACAATTCACATTCAAAGTTCAAAACATAACAAAAGCAATTCTCATTCAATAATCCATAATACAAAATATAAATGGCAATGGGAACATCACACCACATATGTCTAACAATAATAGTTCAGCAGAAGTAAACCACTGTGTATAAAAGCCACATGACCTTAAACAAGAAGTTGATGTAACATGTATCTCATCTAACTATAAGGTTTGGGTGCCCTTTCACCAATACAAAGAAACAAAAGGGAAATATACATAGCCCTCCAATATAATGGTCTGAAACAATGTTCTAATGGAACCAAAATGCTCAACTATGAAACATAAAGCTGATTCAGTGCGGCAAGTCCTCATTAATGAAAACCTGCAACTAAGGTCAATCAAAAAAAAAAAAACATAAAGGCTAGGTTAGCCCCGACCTATAAGAAATTATACGGATTATAACTAACATGAAGCAAGAACTAATAGTCCAGGTACTAACATGTCAAAGATCCATAGGCAACTAAACAGATACTAACAATAACAATACCATGTTAGTACAAAACTGAATGATAAATAGTTATCAAACTGATTGCCGAAAGTCCAAATTGAGCACATTCAACATTAAAGTCTACGAGAGATAGCGATGTCCATAAAGCATAGTCTACTCAAAGATTCCAATACAAAGTTCTAAATTCAAATAAAGGACACTGACATTACTATCTAGAATTCAATACAAAGTATAATACAAAAGTCAAAGTCCAAACAAAGGGATTCAATATGAAGGTCAAAGTCCAATACAAGTTTGATAAGGATGTCAGCATTCTATAAGTCCGATATCCAATACCAAGATCAAAGCTATGAGTCCAAAGTCCAATGGTTCAAAAGGTCCAAAGTCTAATGATTCGAATATTCCAAAGTCTAATGATTCAAGAGTCCAAAATCTAATGATTCAAAGGGTTCAAAGTCCAATAATTCAAAAGTCCAAAGTCCAATGATTTGAAAAGTCCAAAGTCCAATGATTCAAAGTGTTCAAAGTCCAATAATTCAAAAAGTCTGAACTCCAATAACATATTCTAATATTGAAGTCAAAGTCCAATAGTCCAATATAAGTGTTTGTATACTCTGGTCTAAACCTCATGGACAGAGTCTGAATCTCTTGATAATCTCCAAGAGCAAGGCCAAATCCCTCGATATAACACCACAAGGGCAAGGTCCAAATCTCCTGATAATCCCCAGAAGTAAGACCAAATCCCATGCAACCAAAGAGCAAGGTCCTAAACACTATCGCACACTTAGCCTTGTGAGTGGGACCAAGGAGTCAATGATCATAGTTAGCCTTGCAACAAGGCCCAAAGGAGTCAATAGTCACACTTAGCCCAGTGATAGGGTCCAAAGAATTCAACGATTCAAAAATTCAATAAGGTTCACATTGATAATTTCAGAGAGAATTGATTTCAATAATTGAAACAATACTATAATAAACAAAGTAGACATAGGCATAAGATTGTTGTGATTCAATGGATCACACTTATCATTTAGATTTAATCACTTCAAATATATCGCTCACTTAGGTTCGATGTTAGCACAGAATTCGATAGTTAAAGACTAAATTCACATTAATTCACTAAGATTTCATATAAGATCGATGTTCTAAAACGTTCAAAGAGATTCGATGATTCATATGATTTGGTAGGAACATAAAATTCAATAAAGTCAATGTGTTTCTATAGCTTTTCATAGAAAATCAAAGGTTCAATAGCTTTCCAATAATTCTATGTGTAGAGATCAAATCGAATTTCACATCTAGATCTAAAATCAATGATAAAAGCAAGATTGCTTACTAAATTCGATCTTCAATGAATTAGATCGTGGTGGATTTACAATTCCACACAGATTTTCAAAGGATTCACATTATATCACTCAAATTTTGCATGATCTAAGGATCCAATAAAGCAAATTAATCCACACAATGACTAAGAACAATAATTACTCACCAAATAGGCTTAGATCTAAGGATCAAGCATGGTTCAATAGATTAGCACATGGATTCCCAGAGATTTCAAAGAATTCAAAGATAAAATCATCAAATCTAGAAGAAATCAAGAAGAGAATATCACATATTAATCCTAGTGAACATAATTACTTACAAACTAAGCTCATTTCCATGATTCTCTTTTTCAAAGCTTGCCTCAATCACCAATCTCTGCAAATTTAATATAGATCACATCATAAATCCTCCTAGAACATGAATCTAATGTCAAAAACTTTCAATTTCTAACTCATTAATCCTAGATCTAAGGATTTGGGGCTGACCTTAGCTTATGAGAGCTAAATCCCCTCTTTTCCCCAATTCTCTCTATTCCTCCTTGTCCTTATGTATTTTCTAACCTAATTTAAGCTAAAGTGAGGTCATACACTCGTCATGTATGATAATACCCTTCCTAGAGATCCTTTTTGAAGTGGGAGAAAAATATCTTAATTTTTTTTATTTTCCAAGAGACCGCGAGTGCTCGGCATGACACGTGATCGCTTAGACCCCTCAAGAACTTGAGTGGTGTCATGAGGCTCACCCTGTGTAAACAGAAAATGGGGAATTTCTTGATTTGACCTGCAATCACTCAGGACATTCCCTAAGCACTCAAGATGTCCCCCTCAAGTGCTCGCATGGAGGTGCGATCGCTCGGGGGTGCCCAATATTAGGTGTTGGGTATCCCAAGTTTCCAAGTGGTTCTCTAAGCCTTTAATAGCAATATTGGTTGTATACACAGGGGCCCTCTATGGTCTTCTTTGGTCTTGGGGTAGGGTCAAACCTATCCATAAACTGATTACCAAGTCTAACTACATTATGCATGTGTGGAGTGTTACATCCTCCCCCTTTATAAAAATCCAATCCTTGAATTTCTTCTACACACCTTGGTTGTGGAACAATTGTGGGTGTTTGGTTCTCATTTTGACTTCACCTTCCCACAGCCTCCTCAATGGAGTGGTTGCGCCAAAAGACTTTTACATATGGTATGGTCTTGGAGCGCAACACTTGTTCTTTCCAATTAAGGATCATAATGGGTTGCTCATCGTATTAAAAATCAAACAAGAAAGTTATGTGGGTATAATCATGGTCCTCCTATCAAACAAACCAGTTTTCAAAATTATAAAAACCTTAATCCAAATTAATATTCAAAATAAAGCTTTGTGAATAAATCATGACATCATAAAAATCAAGTTGTTGCATCTCGTTCTATTGCAATGGCTATGCTTTGTCTAAATTTCTCCCAAGCATGTTGAGTAGCCACCAGCTCAACATCATTTTTCATCTTCCTCACTGTCACTATCATCAATTATCACATTCTTTTGTTCCTAGTGCTCGAATAACCAGTCTTGCTCTTGTTGTTTCCTAATGAAGTTATGTATTGTTACACAAGCAATCACAATTAACACTTGTGTATCAAAATTGTAAGAGGGCATCATCTTTAGCATAGGGTATCATTTTTTCAACACATCAAATGATGTCTTGATTATAGTCCTCAAAGATGAATGTGCAAAATTAAACATTTTCATTGTCCCACATGGTTTTCTTCAACAAAAATCTTATTGATGAAAGCGTATATTCTTGAATGGAGCAAGATATCTAAGTACATTTAAGAATCTTGCATCAACAAGATAATATTTTCCAAAAATAATTCAAGTAATATAGTATGTTAACCAATAACATATGCATCAACATTAAGATAATAACAATTTGAAAAACAAGATATAAATAGTTACCGTTTGGAAGATGAGGAAATTGTAGTTGTGGTTTGTGTAGTGCTTCCCATAAAATCGTACGATGATGGGAAGTCCCCTCCCAACCAGGCCATATAAAAGTAAAGCACATGTCATATGAGCATACTTCCAACACATTATGCATCACATTATTTTTCTACCCAGCCTGTAAGGAACCTACTTTGCATCCAGTATGCATGCGTTAACATGGGTTCATTCAATCGCCCTAATACAATCCTTAAGGTAAGGATAATCTTCTTTGCTTCCATGAATTTGGATAGGAACTTCATCAAAAGTGGGTGGTTGAATGAGTTCTTTAGCAAAGATAGCTTATGCTCATAAAATGTTATGAAAATGTCAGCTCACTATTTCACCTAAATGTTGAAACATGTCTTGGATTATTTCATTTCTTACATTATGAACGATAATAAATATTGGCATGGTCACTTGCTCTTCTACAATAACATTCTTTGCATTTTTTTAGTAAGTTTCTCTCCTTAAGTACACACACTAACCTAAGAAAATGGTTCCTAGACATTCTAAAGAGCCTATGAATTCTTTTAGGATGTTTGTCAAGCTTCAACATCTCAAATAACCAAGCATGACCCATAGTGGGGAAGTGTGCACACGTTGTCTCTCAAGACATAATGACTCTTCCTCTTCTTCATATGATGTCTCTTGTACCAATGCTCTTATAACAGTAAATTGTTGGTGTATTTCACAATGCCACTCCCTGGGACTGCTCTAGAAACAAGCCTGCAGGTGTGATGTCGAATGTTGTAAAAGAATTGAGTTTGCCTTGTCCTATCACCAATTGGTGAGTGGAACCATGGCTAGGAGGGTGGGAGGAGGGCCTCCACATCTTGAGTTCAAACCCTGGAAGGCATAATAATTCCTCATGGAGAGGTTACTAGGGGGTGGACATCTTAGGCATAATTCTTCATATATAGGTTACTAAGGTGGGCCTACAAAACATGGCATAAAGTGTTGCTCTAATGCCTCTTCTTTGACTAATTGGTTTAAGGTAGATTTGCAGCTCAAAGTTTGATAATTGGTATCAAAGTCAAGGGTCACGAGTTCGAGTCGCGAGAGTGTCAACATGAGGGAGGGATTGTTGGTGGATTTCACAATGCCACTCCTTGGGGCTACTCTAGAAACAGGCTTGTAGGTGTGATATCGAGTTCTATAAAAGAATTGAATTTTCTTTCTCTTATCACCAATTGTTAAGTGGAACAATGGCTAGGAGGGTGGGAGGAGGGCCTCCACGTCTTGAGTTCAAACCTTGTCAGGCGTTATTCCTCATGGAAAAGTTACTGGGGGTGGACACCTTAGGCATAATTTCTTATATATAGGTTACTAAGGTGGGCATACGAAACGTGCCCTTTGATGGCTCTTCTTTGACCAATTGGTTATAGGTAGATTGGCGGATCAATGTCTGACATAAATAGCATGACATTCTCAATTGCGTCTAACTCCTCAACCACCTCCATTATATCTATCAAATCATGTTCATACTATTCACAATCACACTATACTAAAATGATATTCATACTCATACTATTCACAATCACACTATAGTTATCAATCAATCTAAAAGCATTCAAACCATCTTTAAAGGTAATATCATAACACTTTATAAAATGATATCCAAGAAAAAAATATAAAAAAGTATCCAATCACATCCCAAATGAAAAAAAAAAAATCAAAAGATGGTGTTCCAACACCCATAATGATCTAATGCAATGCCCATTGTCATATCAAAAAAAAAAAAAAAAGAACACCCCTAAACACTAGGGCCTTGCTCCTACTCCCATATTACTATTTCAACTAGTTATACACTCAAATTTTGGGATTTACAAAATGAAGTTCTTTAAACCAATATATATATATATATATACAAAAGAGAACCCCATAAC
>JAOXJP010146645.1:0-13215 GCA_025762735.1 Platanus orientalis | reverse complement strand
TATAACCCCTTTATTGGTACCCATGTCCTAAGCCACGTTTTATCCCATAAACTAAGTCTTCATTGATCTTTGATCACTTAGGGCAAATCCTTAAGTCAAAAAGCCTTTAAAATTCCTTTTAGCAAGATATTTGATGATGATGGAAACTTGACACAAAAAATATATATAAAAAAGAGAGGAAAACAAAAAAAAACATGTTTGAAAGGGCATGGTGAAAATCCAAAAGGGCACCATGAGTAGAAGCATCAAACATGGCAAGAAAAAAGCCACGAGCATGGTGAAAACCGGACTCCGGCGCCATGGGCAAAAATAACATGGATGCTAGACTCAGGAACTCTATAGTTCCAACGGCAAAAAAAAGAGCAAAAATGAAAAAAATAAAAGAAAAGTCAATCAAGGTCTACTCATCCTAGATTCGAAAATCGGATAACATACAAGAACATCAAGAAACAGGAAAAATTGTCAAAAATGTAAGAAAAGACAAGACAAATCAAGGGTGTTCATCCCAATGTGCATTAGTAAACTATGGACAAAAGGAAAGCAAAATCAAGAGAGAATGGTGCAAGGACAATCCCATAAGCTAAGATATGTTCTAAGAATTAGATTAAAATTTAAGAGAAATAACCCTTAAAGCCAAAATAAGGGGGAAAGAAAAGACAAAAAGAAGACACCAAGATAGGGCAAGATATCAAACATTTATACGAACAAAAACAAGGGCAATCAAACCAACAGACAAATGATGAGTACAGAGGCAGAACACTCATGGGGAACACCAAGGAATATATTGTTGCACAATACAGATTGATAGCAAAAATTTTATCAAGTATTGGAAACTTAAGTCCAATTGAAAATTCAAGAAACTAGTCTCGTGCATCAAAGGGCGTTTGGCATGAAAATGGGAAACTAGCCTAAAACTTTGAAAGTTGATAGAAACCCTGTTAAGTCTTCTTTGACAACCATCATTTTAAAGGATATTGGAAGACTATGAGGAATTCAAGAAAAAATATAAAATCAAAATCGTAACCAATAAAAGAAAAAAAATCAAATCAAATCAAGTCAAAAGCAAGCAAACAAAATCAATGAAACATGTACAAAATACTAAAACAAAATTAAAGTCTCTGGCTACACCTGCAATCAACAAGCAGGAAGTAACAATAGAGAAGGATCTTGATGAATGTTTTCATTAAGATTATAAAAGTCAAACCTCTGCCTACACCTACGATCGACAAGTAGGAAGTAACAACAGCGAAGGATCTTGATGAATGTCTTCGAACTTCATTAAGATTATTGAAGTTAAACCTTTGGCCACACCTATGACATACAAAGCAAGAGGTGACAACAGGGAAGAATCTTGGTGATAAATATCGTCGAACTTCATCAAGATTATAAAAGTCAAGCCTCTAGCTATACCTACAATTAATAAGTAGGAAGTAACAACAGGGAATGATCTTGATGAAGGTCTTTGGGCTTCATTAAGATTATAAAAGTCAAACCTCTGGCTACACCTACGATCAACAAGCATGAAGTAATAATAGAGATGAATCTTGATGATGAAAGTCTTCGATCTTCAAAAAAAATTCAAATCTCTGGCTACACTTGCTATCGACAAGCAGGAAGTAACAACAGGGAAGAATCTTGATGATGAAAGTCTTCGGATTTCATGAAAAAAAGAGTCAAACCTCTGGCCACACCCATGACATACAAAGCAGGACGTAACAACAGGGAAGAATCAAGATTATTAAAGTAAAACCTTTGGCTACACCTATGATGTACAAAGCGAGAAGCTACAACAAAGGAAAATCTTAAGTTCATCAAACTTAACAAGGTCATATCTTTGACTATGTTACAATAAGTCACAACGAGGACCCCTTAGCCACACTTGCGAACACTTCGCAAGAGGTCACAATAGGGAAAATTAGAACTCAGCTATGTTGTAACATGTAACAACGAAGAAGGATAATTGATGATGTAAATCTTCATGTTTCATGAAGGGTAGAGTCCCCAAAAAAAATATTGCATTTGGTTTGGCCTCATGGTGATGACATTCCTAACATCTGAATTACCTTATGAAAACGACATTTTCAAATATCCAAATGAGCAAAAAAACTAAGGAAAGATCAACAAGATAAGAATCTTAAGACCCTAGGCATGAAGATGAAAAAATTAGAAAAAAAGAGTATCAAAGAACCAAAAGCAAAAAAGAAATGCATAACCCATAGCAAGTTAAGACCTTTGAGGCACTCACTATGACAAAAAAAAAGAGAAAGAAAAAAAAGACAAAAAACAAACAAACAAGAACATGGGTCACATTTTCTCAAGTCCAAGATTGTCAAAATAGGAGCATAATTACCCACCGTTGGGGGCATATTGGACAAGAGGTCATCTGACTGGTCCCCATCGTATTTTCTCGTGTTTTATCATATCATACATTGCACTTCATAACCTCTGCATTAACTCAAACCTTAAAAATACATCTAAGCATTAAGATCAAATTTGCAATAATTCAAAGTCTTTTAAACATTTTATGAGCTTTTAGGGTTTCTTTACTTTGTTTAGACATTTTCGAACTCTATGTTTTTACATGTTTTATCTCTTTGATTTACGCACCTACACCCCTATGTTGAAGACTTTTCATGTCTCTTGGTGGGGTTCAGTGCCAGAATAACATGCACACAAGTATACTAGGACCAAAGGATAATGATCATGTTTAAGTAATTAATGAGACATACATTTTTCAAAATTTCACAATTCACACATCATAATCATGCACATCTATCACATGAGCTCTATGCTCAATAGATGGTTTCTTGGCAAAACAAACTTTATTTTTATAAATCATGCTTTCTTTCAAAACAAATTCTCTTTTCACAAATCATACATTTTCTAAAACCAACACATTTTTACAAAACACTAATAACTCATGAGTTACTCATAAATGATCACTATCCTCTAACCAGTGCCAAAATTAGTTCATGCTTTCTAATCTTTACCACCCATTGACAAGCAATGTGTAGCAAAGAGGGGCATCTGTAAGCACCTAATTTTAGCGTAACTCCTGGTACCGGTGATTCTCTTTGAGTCAATAGGTTGACAAAGCAATCTTCAATTTGTTTCCGTAATCTAGCTAATTTTAATCAACCCCTGTCTCAGTGTCCTCTTTGTTTCATCTATTATCGTATTTATTATTATTACTTTTTACAAAAATAGTTTTTTCAAAATATTATTCTATTTATCAAACTTTTTTAATGTACCCTACACTCAATTTCAGCTTTTTATTTTTATCTTTATTATTATTTTAATATTATTCCTTTTAATTTTAATTTCAGAAAGGATCTGCCACATCCAAAACAATTGGATCCTTTGCCACAAGTTGCCAACTATTATTTAATATTATTTAAAAATTACTTTTTACAACTTTAGCCCTATACACCCCACACCACAGGTTGACACGTGTTCATGGTTTTAACTTTATAAAACCCCTTTTTTATGGATTTGATTCTATTTATTTATTTACATATTTTACAAACCTATTTTTTTACAATGAGGACACAAAGAGATATACTTATTTTGGGGAAACAAATCCTTTCCTTAAGGCCTAAACACCCCACACACTCTCTTCCCCCACTCTTACCTCCTCTCACTCTCCCACTCCCACTCTCACTTTCTCTCACTGCCTCCCCTTATTGGCTTCTCTCCCTTCCTTCCCCTTTGGTGTAGATGTAATGCCCCGCTTTGTACTAAAAGGGTAAAATTATCATCTACCATATTCTAGACATACCTTAGGTTGTTTAGGAACCTTTTGAACTGAGTTAGAAGTGTAGAACCCAAGTTGGGCCTCGAACATATCAAGTTCAAAAGTTATCCTGACTACATAATTAAGGTAACTTTTCAAGCCCATTAATATCAATCCTGAGAGAATTAGAGGGTGAGCTATACCTTGTTGAAAAGATCTTCAAGTCTTCTTTTTAACACAACAAATGGATCTCAATTTAGAGTTTTCTACAGAAAGTTATGTTTATTTTACTACAATATAGTTTTGTAGAGAAAATCTGGACAGTCTTGGGTTGTGCAGGCCGGGCGCCCCAAACACCACTTGGGTGCTCGAGGTGCACCACTTGGGGTGCCCCAGGGTCGTGGGGGGTGCCCCAACTCCTAAAAGTTGAGAAAAATTAATCCAAACTTTTCCCAAAAAGTGATTTTATAACATGACACTTGCTCATTGGTTCCCCAAACGTGTGGG
Organism: Platanus orientalis; assembly: GCA_025762735.1. NCBI lineage: Eukaryota > Viridiplantae > Streptophyta > Magnoliopsida > Proteales > Platanaceae > Platanus > Platanus orientalis. Next base: position 8,975 of record JAOXJP010146645.1, on the reverse strand, counting down.
ATCTCATCATAGTCAAGTTATAACCCTACTAACACCTCAATTAAGTCATTTTGTTTCATTAAAATAGAGAGAGAAAGAATTAGAGGGATTAGGGAAAATTCTTGAGCAAAGTGTGGGAGTTCTTCCCCAATTGGGTAAGTTTCAGTCCAAACTTTGAAAATCTGTTGAGATTAGTTTGTTTTCTACTAGAACTTCCTAGTTTTATTCTTTTAATGATTATATCTACTCTAATATTGTAGAGCAAGGTGATTTGAGGAGATGAAGTGAAGGCTTTATTGCCTAGAAGCCTTTGGATTGAGCTTTTGGTAAGAACATCTAGCTTACTATGAATGATTTGTGTAAATCCCTCTTTGATCTTTGGAATTTGTATTCAAAACCCTTTGGAATCTCTAGAAAATCATTGGTTAGACATTTGGATATGGTTTATTCATTGGACTAAGCTCCTTAGTAAGAATATCTAGTTTTCTATAGATGATTTGATATACTTCATATTTGGATTCCTTTGATCCTTGTGTTTTGGATATAGAAACTCATAGAAATCTCTGAAAAACTATGTGAATCATTGAATCTAAGCTTCTTATAAGAATATATTGCATACTATGGATGATTTGATATATTCTTCTCTTGATTCTCTTAGATTTTTGTGTTTTGATTATAGAAACTCTTTGAAATCTCTGAAAATATATGGAAACTCATGCTCTAAGCCATTGAATCTTGTGAATCCTTGATTCTAAGCTTCTCTAATTAGTAAATCTTGCCTATTAGGGGTGATTTGAGGTGAATCTCTCTTATGATTTCAGATTATGTGATGCTATATATGGAATTCTCTGAGATTGTTGAAATTATTTGAATTCAACCCTTTGAAACATATTAGATCTTTGATTTTCTAGCTTGTTTAGTAAGTTTTCATGCTCCTTATGCTTGGGATGACTCCTTTCTTATTGGAATCTCTGAAAATTTTGTAGACCTATGCTTGAGACCATTGGATCTTGTTTATTCTTTAGATCTACATCTATTTTGTGAAAGACTATTGATCCTAGACATTGTGTGAACTGACCTCTTTCAATGATTCCTTTAGAAAATGTAAAATCTGAATTTTCTCCATGTGAATCTTTGAAATTTGTGTGAGGTCGTGAATCCTTCAAGATCTATTCTATTTATGATTAATTTGAAAGTTAATCTTGCCTTGCCCTTTATTTGGAACACTAGGAGTGATATTGGTCAACCTATGTGATTTGATTAATTGGAATACATGTGAATTTATGTGGGAATATGTTGAATTCATTGATTCTATTGAACTTTATGTCTCCTATGTGATTATGTGAACCATGTAAACCTTCGAATCCTATTACATGTTTAAATCATTGACTCTATGTGAAAATCTTAGTGAATCATTGTGACTCCAAAATTATGAATATCAAATTATACACTAACATTGAGTCTAAGTGAACCATGTGCCCTTAAAATGATTGATTTATGGAAATGTGATGTTTACGAATGTTTTACATATTATAGAAACATTCTGATTATTGAAACCATGTGAACTTTTAGATTTATTAATGTGAACGTCTTTTTGGACTTCGAATATATGAAATTATGGGTCCCACTTGCAAGGCGATATGCGAGCATTCAGAGATATGTGAGCCTCACTCGTAGGGCTATATGCGAGCACTTATAGATATTTGAGCCCCACTCGTAGGGCTATATACGAGCACTCGAAGATATGTGAGCCCTACTTGTAGGGCTATATGAAAGCATTCAAAGATATGTAAGCCCCACTTATAGGGTTATATGAGAGCACTCAGAGATATTGAGCCCCACTTGTAAGACTATATGCGAGCACTCAGAGATATGTTAAACTATGTGGACCTTTGAACTTATTGATATGAACCCTTTTGAACTTCGAGCCTTTTGATCGTGTGGTCCTTGACATCGGGCTAAGTGTGTCCTTTTGACCTTTCGGATATTGAACTTTGAACTCTTTCAAATATTGAACCTTGTGAACTCCGAACATTTTGAACATTGAACTTTGAACACTCTGAAATCATAGAACATTGGATCTCTCTAGACTAACATATGTCATTGAATTTGTAAGCTTTGACCTTCGCATTGAATTATTATTTGAACTTAGATCTTTGCATTGAACCATTGATTTCTGTGTGACATGTGACTATTGATATTTCTATACTAGCATGATTGAGATTACTATTTTGATATATGTTTAGCTTGTTGTTAACCTTTGGACATGCTAGTATTCACATGTGTGCTTCACTTTAGATTATTTATAGCTTGCTAGATTTCTTACAGGTTGAGACTAACCCAACCGTTTATTTTTTAGACTGACTACTATTACAGATCCTCCATTTAAGGGACTTACTATGGCATCCACAACTTTTCTCTTTTATTAGTATCACTGTCACGGACATGTTTTGAGACTCCCTTTTTACGTCGGGTCCTTATCTTTTGTTTTGTGGACCTTCCCTTTCTATATTTGGGTGAGAGGGCACCCTAGTGATATTTTCGTTTTGATTCATGACTGTTGGATTATTGTTATCATTGTGGCTTTTAGAGTACACTTCCATGTTTTGATATGAACATATGAGATTAGTGAATATCGAATATGCTTCCGTAATTATTTAAATATGATCATTGACCTAAATGAACATAAGAAAAATTAATTTGAACATGTAGACTATTTGATCTTACTTGTGGGCCCAGGATTTGGGCCAATTTCTATGTGGATTATTAGATTTATTAACAGTAATGAATTCAAATCCAAAGCGATACGGATCCATATCCGAATCCGGGTTTGGGGGCGTTACAGTAGCCCACAGGCTTTGGATGCATGTCTCCTCAATCAAATCCCTTTCTCATCACATTCCAACGAAAAAAACCAGTGCCTTGCCCAAGCCCCCCTCTTCTGCTACCTCCCTCTTCTCTCTACCGAGTTGGCTCCCCCATTTTCTCTCTTGGTGAGGGCACCCATGCTTCCACCTACCGCATCCTGCTCAAACTCTTTTTTCGGCTCATCTTAGCCAGTGCCTGCATCCCCTTCCCTTGTTTGACCCATCTCTATCCCCGCAAGCACCCTTCCCCATCCATTCCCTTTCTTTGCAAACCCACGAACCTAAAAAGCCCTAGCCTGCAACCACCACCCCATCTCTTAATAGGCCTAGACTAGGTCGAGGATGACTATGTAGGCTACTTAACTAGCTGATCGATTAAGGAGGAGACCTTGAAGACCACCCCTGTTTTGAATCATTTTTAAACAATTTCTCTCTTCTATAAAACCCCCAAGAAAACCCAAGCACAAGGGGTGGATTCAAATTCTCTAAGGGCAATCACATGGGAGAGGTGGGATTTTGGCCCCTTTTCAAAAACTCTAGACTAGGAACAAGGGAAAGTCCCCATCTTCTTCTTCTCTCTCTCTTTCCCCCTGCTCTTTCTCTCTCACCTTCTCTCTCCCTTCCTCTGCATGCCTTGGCTCCCCTCGTACCCTGCTAAACCCTCTCCACCATGCCCCTATCGTCCCAAGCCTTCACCAATCCTTATCCCTCATGCTGAATCTCTCCCTCATGGCTTCCCCTGCATTGCCAATCTCCTGCTTCTCCTTCTCCCTCAAGCCTCTTTGCACCACCCACCTCCCATCTCTCTCTATCTTTCACTCATGAGACATTTCCTTCAAAATGACAATTGCTGCCTAAGTCAAGGAGTTCATCATACTTAGTGCTATATCAGGGAAGATGATATCATTCCCTTATATTTCATTTATTTTATTTGTGTCATGATGATTTTTATTTTTGGTTTGATTATGAAGTCGATCTATTTAGTTAATGCAAATTCTTTTTTTTGTAAGTTATTCGGTTATTATTTTCTGCAATCTAGCTTTGTCTCTTCTATTGGTGATATCAGAAAGTGTTAAATAAGACTAGGTATTGTTTGTTGTTTCAATCCACTATGATGTCATTAGCTTGGCATGAGATGTAGTGGACAAAAATTGTAGATTTAGTAATTTGACTTATATGAAGGGACAAGTCTGGAGTATAGAATTAAAGCCGATGTTAGTCCAATCTCATGTTTGACGGTAGTAATCCTTTTATGTGGTGCGAGTCTTGTTGAACAGTCAACTTTGAGTTGAGAAAACCCAAAGCAGATGAATGAATTAATTTGAAAACCTCTCTCTCTCCCTGCTGCTACTATTCCCTCCCCTATTATCACTCCTCAACATTCAGCCTACCTTAGTAATCAATATCTTTATCACATTGACAATAGAGGCTCTTGATCTCAAGTAGATGATTTGAACATTGAATTTGGTTGATACATGGGTTGACATACATAGGACTTTAGTAGTTATTTAGCCTTGTTAGATTTCATCCAGGTGTATGGACATACATGTTATTACCCATTGGTGATTGTAAAAAAAAAAAAAAAAAGAAGAAGATAAAATCAAATCAAATTTTAACCATGATTGAAACCATGTGTAATTGTAGTGTTTTAACTTAGATGTTCGCCACCATTTCGAGGGGTTATCATAGGAGCATCTCAATTCATTCAATATGTCCTGTACTGTTGTACAGAACATAGAAGTGCACTTACTCTTGTTTTGAAACAATTTTGTTCTTTAGAGTTTCTTTTGTTAAAGATTGAAGTCAGGTAATGGTTAACTTTTCCATTTCCCCTCACTTTCATTTGTACTATGGTTCCTTAAAATTCTTTATATTTAGTTTTGATAATGTTTGAACATTTGCAGGGGGTGAATGATTCAACTTGGGTCTTGGACAAATTTTGATCATTGCTATCATCATTCCCAGTCATTAAGTCACAGTGGGATGGACTCAACTCGACTCAGAATTATATCTTGGTCAATGGTTGTTGAAGCATTATTTGGACTTATGTCACATAAAAATTCAGTGAAGCTTAGGTTAAATCATGTATCATGTTAGTTTTGCATTCAAGGAGAATTTTATATTGATATTAAGCAAGGATGAATTTGCCTACATTGATGCTACGTACTCATTTGTTCTTTTAGGATGTTTAAGTTTCATATATGGGATTGAACCTCATTGGTTCTTTTCTCTTTAAGTAAAGATCTATTATTGTTGTAAAGTCAGATTTTATCATTCTTTTTAGAATAGGACATGAAATAACACCTCACCCTTGCTGGTTTTGTTCTTTTGGTTGTTAAGAATGTTGCAGATATATTCCAGTGATATGAATATGTATTATTATGCTGAAGTTAGGATTTTTAGGTTCTAAACACAGTGTATTTGTCCCATTTATTTATTTATTTACTGTGTTGAGTAGCGGGAGAGGTCCTCCATGTGTTGATCACTAGAACACGTCCATAAGCATCCTAAAAGTTCACCATACATTGTATTTTCATTATGCAATAAAGACATAGCTTATTTAATTTTGTACTTTAGTTTACAATAAAAATTATTGCACTCACATTTTAATTTTTACTCTTTAGTGACTTTCATACAATTTCATTCTTCTTAGAAAGTGATTGAATCAAATTTGAATTAGTCATTCAGTTAGTTTGTTCTTTAATTCATTTTTGTTGTTTAAACATCATAGTGACCCACCTTTTTTTTCAATCTAGATAAAGTTCAAGTTTATGTATGAACTCTTTCAACTTGTCTTCTCTTCCATTGTTTATGGTTAACCTTGGCCATTTTGTTCATTTTCATTCTTATATTAACAAAGGCTATTGTTTGATACTGACCCTTATGTCTATTTGGTTATATGGAACTATAGCTCGATGGGATGTTTGGTTGTGAAACGGGATATGACTCGCCCCCTCCTCAAAACGCCATACTATAGATCAAAAAATGGGTTAAGGGTTATATAGAGGACTTGCATCAAAAAATCATTAGTGCTGCACGGATTTCTGGACCCACTTATTCGCTGGAATATTTATAATTTGTTAACCTTCTTATGCCATGCCTGCCCTCATGGTTCTGCTATTGAATTCAGCATGTTGCTGGGAATGGGTATATTGACTTCATTTGCCTCATTCAAACTGCTATGAGAATGTGTATAATGTTGAAAGTTACCTTGATGTATTGCTTCACATTGCATATACATATTGCCAATGAGAAGTCTGATTTTGTACCATGTCGTTTGCCCTTTCCAATTAATTATGTAAAAATGGAACTGATTTATTTATGAGTAGCATTCTAAATCATTATTTATTCATTATGGCTGGTTTACACTTTAAATTGAATCCAACCTGGGTACTCTTGTTGATATGTGTTTAATTAATATTGCAAAGGTTTATTTTGCCATCTTCTTACCCTCATCTAAATTCTAATCAAATTTCAATTCATTAAATTTTTTTATTCTAATTGTCAATATTATGGGAAAATATCATATGATTCTTTACAGTTTGGGATGTATAAGTTTAAGTGTTTTAAATAGAGGTTTAGCTTGAAGTTCATGTGTGAAACAAACTTTTTTAATATATTATGGTAGTTTTTGGAGATGCGTGAGAAACAACAAAAATGTATGTTTATCAACTTGATTTACCTAATTCATTTCATTAATTGTAAATCATTTCTTATGTAGGAGATATCTAGAGGCCTTGGATGTGACAACGCGCAGTGCCACTTTTGTGCCGGATGTAATAGGTAAATGGCATACTTTAAAGCCTTAACCCACATATAGTAGTTTAGTTTATTTGATTAAAGGATCTATACATAACTAGTTTTGGACTTTGTTAGGTTATGAAACTTAATTCATTTTATTTAAATTATATATATACATGTGATGAATATGAGTGGTGGTGATGGTTACGGAGTTGTCGGGTGGACAACAATGATGTTGTGGAAATATATATTTGAAGTGCTTTTCATGATCTGTTTACTATCAGGTTGTTGAAAAGTGACATGGGGATCACTATTTATCCCCAGGGGTCCATATTATAGTTATTATGCTGCCAAAATTTCGGCAGAAATGGCATGTGGATGCCTAACTTAGTCTCAACGAAATGAGATAAAAGGTAATGGGTGAGACAAATAAATTGATAAATTAAGTTAACCATTAGATTATAACAGGTTTAAAGTAGGGAACCGTGAAAGTGGATGAGGTGGGGTGCCTAACACCTTCCCCAACTCATAATCGAACCACTTACCTGGGAATCTCTAAGAGTCGACTAGTTCAACATGGAGTCAGACCTTTCAAACCATTTTAAAAACCAATGTCCATCCACATCTATAAAAAGAATAGTGGCGACTCCAAATCACAAGGGATATGTCCTGCGATGGGTAAGTCTCTTTTTAAAAGGGATTTACCCGTCATGTGAAAATCGAGGCGTATAGTACCAATTTTATCATTATTTATATTTGTAATTTTCCCTAACATTTTGTGTTTATTTAATACAAGAAATTTGTGTCGACAAATTTCTAGCACACTCGGTGGGATGCTCTCTCCTCTCATCTCTCTTGTCAATGTTAGCAACGTTTTTGCTATCATTATGGCACCTACAAAGAAGGATACTTTTCTTGCTACTCCCATCAATATGAAAAGCAAGAAGGCCACTTCAGGAAGTTTTACTTCTTCTAATGTCACTTCTCCACCTATTCCTTGTGAAGGACTAATTACATGCTCCAAGGTTGTTGCTAGAGGTTTTCTACTAGTTAACCCCATAGTTAGTGGAAGGAGAGAACATTCTACAAAAGGGGAATCCTGGCGTGAGGTCCCTAAAAGAGGAAGTGTTAATGAATCAACCACACCACCCCATCCATCGTCTCCTCACGGCGACAAAAACTCCATTCCTAACATGCAAAGTTCAAATGGTGGTTCAAATCTAGCTCTTCTCTGGATCTCCCATGACTAAAGGTTTTTCTTGCAGTGGCTCTTACTCATCAACCTTTGTCATGAACGTAATGATGATGGGAACTATGGTGGATGAACAACTAACACAATTGGCCACCAATATTAAAAAACTTTAGACTAGCAATAATGAGAAAGACTTTCAAATTGCTTCCTTGATGAATAAGCTTGAGAAGTAGTCTAAAGATTCTAGTAGATCTTCTCATCCACTTGGGTTCATGCCCCACAAGAACTAGACCTTTGATGAAGAGCAAGAAGAGTGCATTGCTCTAAACAACAATGAGTAGAACTTTGGAGAAGCCTCTATTGCTTCCATTTCAGTTCAGTAATTACAAAATATGATTGCTGACACCATTTGTGCTTAATATATCAGTGCACCTCAATCTTCATTAATTTACTCAAAACCATATTCCCAACACATCGACCAAATGTTCATGTTGATGGGTTATCAACCACCAAAGTTCCAATAGTTCGACGAAAAGGGCAACCCGAACAATATGTTGCTCATTTTGTTGAAACTTCTGCTGACCTCTTGGTGAAGCAATTTGCTCCTTCCTTACGAGAAAATGCATTCAACTGGTACACTGATCTCAAAGTCAGTTCCATTAATAGTTGGGACCAGATAGAGTGAGAGTTCCTTAATCACTTCTGTAGTGCATGTCCTACTATAAGCATTATGAACCTTTCCTCTTATCGCCAAAGGAAGGATGAACAAGTGACTGACTACATTGATCGATAGAGAAACCTCATGCTTAACTATAAGGATCATTTATCTGAGTCATCTGGCATAGATGTGTGCATCCAAGGTTTGTATTGGGGGCTACATTATATCCTGAAAGGGATTAAGCCTCACACCTCTAAAGAGCTTGCTACTAGAACCAACGACATGGAGCTCAGCATAACTCAACAGGGGATATGCGGCTAGGTGAACCCCGAAAGGAAAAGAAAGAAGTAAAGAAAGAAGGAAAGCCTACCAAGTCGAAGGAAACTATGACTATTACCACTGCCCCTATCAAAATATCTGGAAAGAAAAAGGAAGTCACAAAAACGGTTGCTTCTTAAGAGAAAAGAAAAGAGAAGGTTTCTTTAAAGGAGCTTGAGGTAAAGGATTATCCATTTTCAGATTTTGATGTTCCCATCAT
>JAOXJP010146634.1:0-13215 GCA_025762735.1 Platanus orientalis | reverse complement strand
AACAAGGGAAAGGGCACCAAGAAGTGCGAATGTCCATTCCAACTGAAGGGAAAGAAGTTACCCACTGATGACGATTGGTTATTGCTAGTCGTATGTGGGGTGCATAATCACCATGCTGCAGATCATTTCGAAGGTCACTCTTTTGTGAGTAGATTGTTAGACGGAGAGTCATCACTTTTGAAAAATATGTCTAAGAGTAACGTTTGACCAAAAGACATATTATGTGCAATGAAGCAAAGAGATGCTTTCAACACGACTACAATAACCGCAATATATAATGTGCGAGCTAAACAAAAGAGGGAAAAGAAGGCTGGTAGATATCAGGTGCAACACTTGCTTAGACAGTTGTGGGAGTTAGCAACACCGGACAACACACATATCAAGGATCAAGATAGACACATCCATGCAACGTGATCCATCCGCATTTGAGAGTGTCATCATTACAGGATAACTATTCTCCAATAGAAACCACCACTACCAAAGCCACCCAAATACAGTTAGTGAGACAAACACAACAGAGGAGATCGAAGGAAAAAATAACTAATATACACATTATCGTGTAAGTGACAAAGTAATTCAATAGTTGTGTGGTATAACATGTTTTCTTCTTTTCTTGTAGGTTACTTAATTGAGTTCATCTAGATAGACTTCCTCACTGTATTATATGCGCTCTTTCCTAGAAAGCATTTGACCTTATATCATGAGTGTTATAGATGTGGCAGCGGACGTGCATTGTGTTTTTAGGCCATCACTGGATTAATGGAATTTAAAGAGTGTAATTGGGCTCAGGTTAAGGAGAATCTAGTATACGAGTTGGATAGCCATGACCCCCTGTATGAGCAAGTATATGGGTCATCCGAGAGAGTGTGGGAGATTAGATATTTATTATCCTATGTCAATGGTAATGCACCGTACGATCACTAGATGACCATGCCTGAGTGTGGACATCTGATTGCATCACACTATGATGTTGTCCTATATTACTTGGGTGTGCATCAGTGCCTCACTTTCCTCCCACTCAGATTAGATCCTATCCCTGTTGCCACTCAAAGGGAAATTGTCATTGGTTTTGTCAACGGAAATCACTTTGTGCAGGTGATCCTGATGCCAGGCCATCCAATTCCCCCACAGCGACATTTTGGTATAGATATAGATATAACAATGCGTCGAGTTGGGTGTTTCCATCATATGAAGGAATGATAGAAAAGTTTAGACTAGTGGTTAGCTTGGGTGTTGCAAGACAAGAGGCTATAGACTTGAGCAATGATTGATGTATTTTTTTTTGTGAATCATGTAAAGAATAGTTATAGTGACTCATGTAATCTTTTGATATATTAATGAAATTGTAAGTTTTTTTTTATCTTGTATTCATTCATGTTCTTGTTTTTCATTTGAAGGCTGTAAAAAAAAAAAAAAAACTCTGTTTTTGTTCGGCATCTCTCGGCTGAATAAAATTAATCTTGTTCGACACTGTAGTGCTGAACAGACTTAAGCATGTTTGGCACCATAGTACCGAACATCCTTAATAATGTTTAGCACCACAGTGTTAAACAGGCTTCAGTATGTTCAGCCTTGAGATGCCGAAATAGGCTTTACTCAAAAAAAAAATTAAAGTCTGTTAAGCCTGTTAAGAGAGCATAAGTAGAATTATCACTTGGTTAATTAGAAATGATTCTCCATAGTAAAGAAGTGGGAAGGGTGGTTTGGGTTCTGTGTCCTAAGGATCATGAATAAAGTTGTTGGGAAAGTGACTCTCATTTTTTGAAGGACAATAGATTTTTTTTATGAATAAAAACAATAGATCATTATGGCATAGTGTGATTCCCATCAAGTTTGCATTGGTTTTCATAATTGTGATAGTAGAGATATGGATTTGTCTTATGCAGTAAGTGACATAGTGGCCGTAAAAGATGTAATGAAGAGCAATGTTGACTTCATGATTTGTATAAATTTTAAGGTGGCAAATATGGAATGACTTAGATGGGGAGAACAAGTGGTGCATGTGGATCAAAAGGGATGATATGCTACTTTGTCTAGATGGTTGTGGAGACTTAGGGTAGAAAGGTGAAACATGTGGATGGAGGTGGTGATACCAAAGTATGGTACAACTAATAGATGAAACTCACAAAAGGTGAAAGGAGATTGTAAGCAAGGGTTTAAAGGATAAAAGTGGGCAAATTTAAACATGACAAGGTTTATAAGTCAGCAAATAAGGGCTGTAAACAGCAAGGAACAAAGGTTTATAATGGCTGGTAAAAGGAGATTGTAGGCAAGGGTTTGAAGGATAAAAGTAGGCAGATTTAAAGGCATTAAAGTTGAAATCAGAAAAGTGTATATATATATATATATACAGGTATGTTCGTGGCTTTCAAAGATGGGCAAAAGAGGATGAAATCAAGGACTTTCGTCCCTCCACACCCTCACATTCGAACCTCCTCTCCACCACCCATTTTCCATGGTGGGTCCTACATGCTCTATCAGCCTTTGATGTTTAAGACCATTAATTGTAAGCGAAACATAATAAACAAAAGATGTTTTATAGTAGAACTAACACAAAGAAAACAACTATCCATTACATATAAAGTGTTTTAGTACATGTAATCATATAAATGATTACAAAATATAATGAAGTACAAAGTATGTAGGGGTCATCCCTTGTACAATATAAAAAGGACAGTAAATATCCATATATGGGGTCATCCCTTGCGCAACACCTTCTTCTTCTTCTTGCACATATATTTGGTGTCTTTGGTGCCAAGTCTATGAGAATTCTGTGGAGCCCTAGGAGGAGGAGGTGGGGCCTGTGGAGCACGTGTAGGAGCATTTGGGCACTGTGCAGTCGATGAAGATGGGGCATGGGGATTTGGGGACGCAGTGTCGATGCCATCTCGTAAAACCTACCGTACATGACACAACGTATTGATCAATCTATCTCTTGGCATTTCCTCGATACCGCTATCCATAAGAAATTGAATAGTCTGCAATGCATACTCATTGTGCTGAAATAAATGATATACTTAAATGATAATATCGACGGGTATGATCCCTTGCGTCGGTGGTTGGGATGTACTACTAGATCGATTGACTGGATTTTGCACGTGTATATGTGACACAAGCTGATACCACTCCATATAATCAATGGCACACTTAGAGGGGTATGCAGTTGGCATAGATCTATGCACATCAAATAGCACGTGGCTCTCCCACACTTCACAGAATTGCTCCAAATATGCATATATCGGTTGATACGTGTTAGCGGATGCACCCCAAGTCAGGACTTTAATTGTAGACCGTTGTAGTAGACTGAGGGTCGTTTTACTGGACATAGTCCATTCTTCCGACACCACTCTAGACTTTAAGTGTAAACCGTTGTAGTAGACCGATGGTCGTTTTACTGGACTTAGTCCATTCTTTCGACACCACTCAGGACTTTAATTGTAGACCATTGTAGTAGACCGAGGGTCCTTTTACTGTATGTAGTCCATTCTTCTGACATCGCTCAGGACTTTAAGTGTAGACCCTTATAGTAGACCAATGGTCGTTTTACTAGACTTAGTCCATTCTTCTGACACCACTCAAGACTTCAATTGTATACCGTTGTGGTAGACCGATGGTCGTTTTACTAGACTTAATCCATTTTTCCAACACTGCTTAGGATTTTAAGTGTAGATCATTATAGTAGATTGATGGTCATTTTATTGGAGTTAGTCCATTTTTTCGACACCGCTCGGGACTTTAAGTGTAGACCGTTGTAGTAGACTGATGGTCATTTTACTGGACTTAATCCATTCTTCCGACACCACTTAGGACTTTAATTGTAGTAGACCGATGGTTGTTTTACTGGACTTACTCCATTCTTCCGACACCACTCGGGACTTTAATTGTAGACTGTTGTAGTAGACTGATGGTCGTTTTACAAGACTTAATCTATTTTTTCGACACACTCAAGACTTTAATTATAGATTGCTACATCACATGATAGTAGACAAATTTCATTAGTTTAAAATCAGAATTACATAGCTACTGGTAGTACCTTTTTAGGTGTTCAATGTTCCATGGTCGAGGCAGGAGCTTTCCTTCCATGGTTTTCAGGTGATAGGTGTCGTTACCTGCAGTCTTGGTTACTCTGTTGGGCCCCTCCCAATTATGTCCCAACTTTCCCTCACCTGGTACCTGTGTTGCAATACTTACCTTCCGGAGAACAAGGTCTCCATTTTGGAAACCTCTAGGTCGAATTCTGGCATTGTGATATTTCATCATTCTTTGTTGGTACGTTGTCATTCAAAGAGAGGCCTCATCTCTTTTTCTTCTAACAGATCAAGGTTCAAACGCAATTCTCTCTCTACTTGCTCGGTCTACAGTTTTTAGATCCTCAGACTTGCCATTCAGATCTCTACGGGGATAACTGCTTCATAGCCGAAAGCCAAAGCGAATGGTGTCTCCCCTGTGGGGCTTCTTGGGGTGGTTCTGTAGGCCCAGAGGACCCCTGGTAGCTCATTGGCCCATTGCTCCTTCAACACTTCTAGCCTAGTCTTGATTATCTTCAATATAGTTTTGTTGGTGACCTCTACCTAACCGTTGGCTTGGGGATGTGCCGGGGAGGAGAAGTGGTTTCTGATTCCCAGCTGAGAATAGAATTCACGGAAATGCCTGTTGTCAAATTGCCTCCCATTGTCGGTGATTATAACATGCGGTATTCCGAATCAGCATATTATAGATTTTCAGATGAAGTCACGTATGTTGCCTTCAGTTATCGTTGCTAGTGCCTCGGCCTCGACCCACTTAGTAAAATAATCAACGACCACTACAAGGAATTTTCTTTGTCTTTTAACTAGGGGAAGGGTTCTCACAATATCTATTCCCCATTGGGTAAATGGTCATGGTCTTGTGATGGGTGTAAACTCTTCCGTAGGTTGTCTCGAAATGTTGGCGAACCTTTGGCAACTATCACATTTCCGCACAAGATTGGTTAAGTCAGCCTACATGGTTGGCCAATAATATCCTGCTCTGACCATCTTATGGACCAGCGAATGGCTACCTGAATGATTTCCGCATATTCCTTGATGAACTTCCCTCTTGGTGTAATCGGCCTTGAGTGGCGATAAACATCTTAAGTATGGCATGGTGAAACTCCGCTTGTAGAGGACATCACCAATCAAAGTATACCGATTGGCTTGGAGCTTGAGCTTTCTTGCTTCGCCTAAGTCAAGCGATGACCTCCCATTTTAAAGAACTTCGTGATTGGGGTCCTCCGATCATTTTCAGGCTCGGTAGTGCATACATGAGTGCTTGGCCCAACTTTCGTACTAGGTCGGGTGGGGCGGCTTACTGGTAGTTAGTTCCTTGTTACATACTAGTTGTGCCAATCGGTTTGCATGCTCGTTCTGACTTCTCGAGATGTGCTAGACTTTGACGACATCAAAATGGGACATGAGCTCAGTGACCTTGGCTAGGTATTTTTTTCATTCGGTCTTCTTTGGCTACATACTCACTAGTCACTTGTCCCTCGATAAGCCTAGAATCCGTGTAAGCGGCGGCGTGCACAACCCATGCTTCTTTTTCCACACCCAATCCTGCAATCAACATTTTATATTCTGCTTCATTATTTGTTGCATTGAACCCCAACCGGATTGCGTACTCGATCTCTACTCCCTCGGGCGTGGTCAACAATAGACCTACTCCACTAGCTAAGGCTGTGGATGATCCATCCACGTGGAGGGTCCATTCTGATTCATTGGGGCTACTCTCATCTATTGCTGCAGGTGTCAGCTCCGCCACAAAATCTGCTAAGACTGGCCCCTTTATGGCGGTCCTCGGTCGGTAACTAACATCAAACTCACCCAGCTCTATATCCCATTTCACCATCCTACCAGACACTTCTGGTTTCTGTAGCACTGCCCTAAGAGGTTGGTTTGTTAGCACTATTATTGGATGGACCTGGAAATAAGGCCTGAGTCTCCTTGCAGTTGTTATAAGTGCAAATGCCACTTTCTCTAGGGGTGGATATCTCAACATCGCACTGTGGAGGGATCTGTTGACGTAGTACACGGGGACCTAATTGTGCTTATCTCATACTAGAATCGAGCTTACTGCCACCTTAGACACTACCAGATACAAATACAAGTCTTCTCCTTGAGTCATACAACTAAGGATCGATAAGCGTGCCAAGTGTCCCTTGGGATCTTGAAATGTTCGATTGGCCTCCTCTGACCATTCCAATCCTCTTCAAAAAGCAAAAGAAAGGAAAACATATGTCCATTGACCTTGAGATGAGATTGAGGGCCGCAACTCTCCCTGCCAACCGCTACACTTCTTTTGTGGTCTGTGGCACCTTCATACTCAAGATAGCCTCAACTTTCTTGGGGTTGCCCTCAATTCCCCTGTGAGAAACCATGAACTCAAGGAATTTACCGGTCGACACTCCGAAGGAGCATTTACCAGGGTTGAGTTTCATTCAAAACTTTCTCAGAGTGTAGAGAGTTTCTTCTAGATCATCTATGTGCTTTTTGGCTTCCATGCTTTTCACTAACATGTTGTCTACATAAACTTCAACATTCCTCCCAATCTATGCTTTGAACACTTTATTCACCAATCTTTGATAGGTGGCTTATGCATTTTTTAACCCGAACAGCATAACCTTATAGCAATATGTGCCTCGGTCGGTGATGAAAGACGTCTTTTCTTGATCTCCTTTTTCCATATGTATCTGGTTATAACCAAAGAACACGTCCATGAAACTGAGTAAGACGTACCCAGAGGTTGAGTCAACCAGCACGTCTATTCTCAGGAGTGGAAAGCTATCCTTAGGGTAAGATTTATTGAGGTCGGTGAAGTCTACGCACATCCTCAACTTACCGTTGCTTTTCTTGACCAACACCATGTTGGCGATCCAATCTGGATAGGTAACCTCTTGTATGGACCTTGCTTTCAACAATTTCTCCACTTCTTCAGCAATAACCTAGTTCCTCTCGACTGTAAAGGTTCTCTTCTTCTGTCTTATTGGTCTTACTGAAGGGTCGAGACTCAGCCTATGATCACCCTGGGGTCGATACCTAGCATGTCTGCATGTATCCAGGCGAAGGCATCCCTGTAGACTGTCAGGAGTCTTTGTAAGCAGAGCTTTAGTTCTTTCGAGAGCATCCTCCCAACATGGATGACCTGTTCGGGCCTCTCAGGGTCAATGTTGAGCTCCTCTAGATCCTCCGTGGGCTCGGTCTATTTCGATTGAATGTCATCTCTATCTTCCCTGTCATCGATGATAAGGGCCTCCCTTGATTCTTGCCCCTTTAAGGATGCCAGATAACATTCTTGGGCAGCTATTTGGTCGCCTCTAACTTCTCTGACCCCGTCCTTAGTTGGGAAGCGCATTAACAAGTGATAAGTAGAAGTAATAGCCTTCATTTTGTTAAGCATCAGTTTGCCGATGATGACGTTGTATGCTGAAGGGCAATCTACAACTAAGAAGTCAATTGGCTTTGTTACCTGGTAAGGATTGACCTCAGCCGTCACTAGGAGTGTGATGACTCCAACGGGGTACAACTTGTCTCCAGTGAACCCCACTAGAGGCGCCACTGTCAGTTGGAGCTGGTCTCTTCCGATTCCCATCTGCTCAAAGGCGGACAAATATAGGATGTCAGTCGAACTACCATTGTCTAGTATCCTCCTAGTTCGGTGGTTTGCTATAATCAACGTGATCACTAGGGCGTCATCATGAGGATGCTGCATCCTTCGGGAATCTTCTTCCATGAATGTGATACCCTCTTGACAAGTTCAAGGGCACTTCCAAGTCCTGCCAGTTGAATATACCTCCCCTTGCGAAGTTCTCATCACAAGTGTGTGCTTTTCGAGCTGATTTTGACTCACCACCTCCTACAGACCCTCTGACAATGACTTTTATTACTCGGATTCAAGATTCTTTTGACTCGTTGGCTCTTCTTTTGCACTCGGTGAAGTTCAGGGACGACCCTCTATAAAGCGCCTTAGCCTGCCTTGTTGGATGAGTGTTTTTATATGATTCTTCAAGTCTATGAAATCCTCTGTATTATGGCCGTGGTCATGATGGAATCAACAATACTTCCTTTGGGATCTCTTCTCCGGAGGGGTCTTAAGCTTCTTAGGCCATTTTAAAGACGGGTCATCTCAGACATGCATGAAGACATGTTTGTGGGGTGAATTGAGTGGAGTGTAAATCTGGGCTCACCGAGCGGGTACACGTGCTTCCTTCTGTCTCACCACTCGATTTGCATTTTCTCTTGTTCTTGCTTTGCCTTCCACAGCTTTCGGCCATTCATCCCTCTTTCTCTTCGATAACTCTCTAAGTTCATTTCCCTAGTCTCTCCTTACCACCATTACATCCTCAGCGTTCATGTGTTTATGGGATCAAGGCATCAACTCGGCCATGTTGCTCGGTGGGGATTTAGAAAGAGAGAATAAGAATTTTGTGGGTAGCAACCCACTCATGAAGGTGGTGAGCACCACATTCTCATCGGCGTCATCCACTTGAATCACTTCTTAGTTGAAGCGGGAGACGTAGTCTCTCAATGACTCTCTCTTCAATTGTTTAACATTGAGTAGATAGGTAGCAGGTCTACGATAGCGTCTCCCTCCTATGAAATGACTGGCTCAGTTCAAAAAAAGAATTGATATTGTTTGGTTGAAGATTGATGAATCACTTTCATGCTGAGCCTTTCAAGGTGGTTAGGAATGCTGTGCACATGACCCCATCCAAATAATCATGCAGAGCATCAAGGTCTTGTATGTCTCGAGATGGTCGAACATGACTTGACTTCAGTCGAAAAGCTCCATTTGAGGGATCCCGAACCTTTTGGGGAGATGATGGGACATGACCACTGTGGCGAAGGGGTAGTCAGTTCTTTGTACTAGGGATTCTACCGTAGAAGGAGCTTTACCTCAAAGGGATTCCACCACGGCTTCTAGTTGATCCTGTATCTTCTGAATGTGCTTCTCTTGCTTGCCAGTGGCTCCGCCACCCATGTCACTGGTCTGCTGAGACACGGAAGCTCCTGGACCGAGGCTATCCCCTTGCCACTCTTTTCTATACCCTTGTTCAATATCTGGTCTAGGGCGCACAGTCTCTTGGTCGCCGGAAGGCTGGTGTTCCATGTGTTCCGTGAGCCTACGACTCAACACCTGGTTCTGTTGTGCCATCCGTTCTATATTGTGGTTCAAATCTTGTATATGTTGTTCCAAACTAGCAATTCTGGTTGCCTCAACCTCCCTTCGACCTTGATCGTTTGTGGATGAAGCTTACCAGTGAGCTTCCATTATTCCAGATCGAGTTTCCACCATAGGACATTTGTCTTGCCAGAAATCACTTTGCCAATTTCCTACAGACGGTGCCAACTAATGATGCTGAAACTCGGTTCACCCAGATAGTCTTTTAGTCGCCCTTGATCTGGAATCTCGAGCACAGATCTCACTTGCACAAAGAAAATGAATGGTGTCAGTGTGGCGCCGGCCAACACCCCTCCGACGCTCAAGTCAGAAATTGGAGATTAGAGAGTTTTCTTTATCTCCTACATGGAGTAATTGTATCTCCCTCTTTCTCCAGGGATTCTCTCTTTAATATAGAAGTTTTCCTCGTTTTCCCATGTGATTCATTAGGAATATTCTTCGAGTTAGTTAGAAGAAATTGGATAAGCAATACACGTGTCAGCGTCAACTTGGTTGTCATTCTGCTTCTTGTAACCGTCTTCTCGTCCTGATTGCAGTCGACTCAACCATTATTATTTGATGAATTATTTATCGGCTCGATAATTGTAGATGATCATACCTCGATTACCTACTTTGTAGGGTCGCTCATTAATATTCTCACATCTAATAGTCGATCGGAAATTTGTAATATTATGTTGTCGATG
This sequence comes from Platanus orientalis, assembly GCA_025762735.1. NCBI lineage: Eukaryota > Viridiplantae > Streptophyta > Magnoliopsida > Proteales > Platanaceae > Platanus > Platanus orientalis. The sequence goes on along the minus strand of JAOXJP010146634.1, from coordinate 3,337 downwards.
GGTTGGTCGGTCGGTTGCAAAGCTCTACCACTAATTGGTCGTTTGGTATGCATGTCCGTGGGTTTGAACCAGTGGTGGATTACTCGATGAATCGGTAGGATAACTGGTTAGACCATGGTGGCTCGCTCGGTCAATCAACTCGGTCAACTTGGGTCCATATTCCTCATCATCAGATACTTTCTCTCAAGTTAAACTGAAGGGACTTGGAGCCGGTAGCAATCAAGCATGTGGCATGATTTCTGAACCTGAAAGGCTGAAGCATTGGAAATCCTACTACTTGGGTTGGAAAAGAGCATAATCCATAACCGAGTACCGACACTCTTAATTGGGTGGAATCCATTAAAATGCACTTTGTTTCTTCTACATTATATCTAAAATCCATACGACTCTGAACTTCAATTATTGTAATTACCGTGTCTTCTAATTTCTTTCCTAATAGATGTACCGACTCAGAACTTCAATTATTGTAATTGCCGTGTCTTCTAATTTCTTTCCTAATAGATGTACCCCTGCACATTGACACAAGTAACATTTGTACAATGGATTTCATGGATGAAAACCACCTGAGTACTAAAGATTAACAATGATAACGTTAGATATAGGTTAATTCATGGGAACTCAAGGTTAACACCAGAAGGTGACCAACAATGAGGAAGAGTTGATTGATGGTTTGGTCATGAAGGTCAATGATCGCACCAATGAAAAGTGAAAATGGTGCAAGTTGAAAGTTGGAAGGACAAAAAAAAGACGAAAAAAGTTACATGGAAGGGAATTAATAGAAGATATGACCCTAAATAGAGTGGAACGATTGAACAGTATTTATGTACCTGACCCAATCATTAGATGCCAGAGTTAAGGTTCCCATATCAGCTGATATGGAGTTGGGTACCAGCAGAGGAAAACATAGCCCAAATAATGCAGTATGGCCAACAAAGGGTGATGGGGAAGCAATCACACATTCTTTATGTTGATCAATTATTCTTTATCTTGCAGAGGGGCTGATAATGCAGGTGGATTTAAGCTGGGCAAGAGGCTGTCATCAACCCATATCATGCCATATCAACAATCCATGCAATGACCTATCAACAAACCAAGCTGATCCCATTGGCTAAATATTGTAGGGTATACAAAAAATTATGTGTTTATAAATGCTAACTGGGTCTTCCAATAGATGGGATAACAGTAGAGCAAGCCTCAACATTCAAGCCAGGAGCCGGTATACAGGCCATATTCTTGATCAAGTCTAATGCACGGCCATCCACCAGGAAGCCTAGTTGGGTAGCCCAACTCCTTGATAACCCTTAAAGGTGGGAAGACATTGCAAGGAAAGAGACAATATCAAAAATATTCCACAACTGTATATAAGTTTGGTAGGTCCCCTTTGTGTGTTAGCTGTAGAATGACTTTAACCCAAGACATTTCTTTTAGTTCACCGGGAAAAAAAAGGAAGAAAAAACATAAAGAAAGAAATCAAGACAATGAATTACTAAAAACATGGAAGAAAATTCTCCTATTGGATGCAAATTAAAATGTTGCTTCTGTGAATTATTGCTCTAAAACTATATTTGGTACAATCCTATCATGTAAAACTTTATTTTTATCAGGAAATCGTGGGTATTGAATGTATTTACATGCATGATGCAGTAAGTAAGCAGCAGCAACTCCGCTACCAATTTATAATTACAGACAACCATTCACACCATCATTGGGGGTGACTCCTGAAGAGCCCAAAAGTGTGGGCTTCCTCAACCAGTACTGCTGAAACCTCTGCCTTGCATACTCCATGAAATCAAAGTCGATATCATTTACATGTTCCTGTAGAGTGTAGACCAATGATGTATCAACCACGGTTAGATTTTAAACTCCAATAAAAAACAAAGTACTATTTTTTTTCCAAAACTGTGATGCGCATGCAAAGGGGGTGTTTGGTACCACCATTGCACAAGTCTCAGCTACGAGATCCCTAGGTCAAAAATCAAACCGACTAAATGACAGTAACCATCCTATCCATGGTTCTTCTCTAGCTTTTATTTATTTTATTATTAAAGGCTTCCACCCCCAGCACCCTGTAACTATGGGAACAACACTGGGTAATGACTGTTTTATTAAAGGCCTCCACCCCTTTGTTCCTTTGACCATCCCAAGGAATGTAACAAGTAGACAGTTAAGTCATCTGGTACAGAATCTCTTAGGATTCCCATATAATGGTGTTTCTGAACAACCTACATCTGCACCCCACATGTAGTACAATAAGCTTAGAGAGGAATGACCATCTTCTAGAACATCTCCCCAAGTTTGTGTGTATGTGTGTGTGTGTGTAGAGTGTAATGATGAAAGCAAAGTTGGGAAGCACATACCGAAATAATTCCCCATAAGCCCCAAAGTAAATGATTTGCAAGTGTATACTTCTCAGCTTCTTGGACTAATTGCTCCACTTCAAGGTCACTGGGTTCATTGCCTATGTAAGATGAAGAGATCATGTTTTTTATTAGACTATTAGAGAGCTCATCATCAACAAAGAAGATTGCTATTATAACACCACAAAATCCCACCTGAATGCATTAAAAAAAAATTGCTTTCACTAATTATAGGGAATGAACTGATCCCCTAATCAAAAGAGTAGGACAAAAATGTATTCATAATAACAGAACCATAAGTATCCTCCAATATACTCATAAACATAATTCTTTCTACGATCAAAGTAAACTGATAACAACATGCCCAATGGGTAGTCATTGTTGACACTATTGTTTCTATTTATAAGGGTAATGCTTATAACTTAGAATGGATGGAAGGTAAATGATCTTCCCTCTTTGACTTTATATTTTTTTCAAAGCAATATGGGTATATCATTGGTCGGGTATGCATAATGTCTTGTATTTGTTGAGAACACATGTTTTTAGACAGCTTGTAGAAATTGTTTGATTCCTAAACTAAGAGCATATTAACCCTTTGACCTGAGTTTTTTTTTGTTGATAAGCAAGCGGGTCAGTGGTTAGTAATTAATAGGTGAAGACGGGCTTGGAACCCAGGTCTGTGGTATGAACCCCCACAGGCTTTACCAACCTAACAAGCTGGCATCTTCACTTACAATGAGTTTTAGACAGAAACCAATATCCTTGCATCCCATCAAAGCCATGTAAGAAAAATAACAGACTTACCTGAAGAACCAAGATAATTACGGACAAATCTTTGGCGCTCCTCCAAATCTGTTGCCACCGGAAGGTGAAGAAAGAAACCTTAATTAGGGCTTGAGTGGAGTCTTGGCCTTAACTATGAGTAAGTTGCATTGGAAAATTACAAGAGAGAGAGAGAGAGAGAGAGAGAGAGAGAGAGA